>JAJTUV010003419.1:0-56803 GCA_021653895.1 Mastomys natalensis | reverse complement strand
CTCAGCATAGGTGGGAAACAAGGAAAACTTAAGCTGTTGAATGACAGCAGTCATTAACTTGTCTGGAGTCCATTTGACCTGTGACAGGTCACAACTTCCTGAAGGCTACATGAAGTTTATGAAAAGTTTCATGTTTATGAAAAGACATAAAAGTTTTAGATATATTAGCATGACCACTATCTGCAGTCTGTCTGCACTGAAATTCACATTGTAGTTAAAGCAGTTAACAGGTGTTTGTAAACAGCTGGAGTAGACCCACACTTTTGAGCTATAGCAAAAGTGTATGAAAACAAAAGGATCCTTCTGTGTTAAAAGCACAAACATGTTTTCCTCTCTCCAGAGTCCAGCTATCTCTCTGTGTGTTTATATGTCTGATCTATCACAGCTTATCAGAACTACATTGATTAATATGTTAAAACTATGAATTTTTGAAATCTTAATTAATATAATAATAGCATAGTAGGAGGGAAAGAAATCTGAAACACTTCTCAGGTTTTACATACCTTAAATCATGTCTTTATAGCCTCAAAACTTGATTAAACTTCTATCCAATCATTTACCATGAGACACTGGTGGCTGCCTTCTGAAAGAAGTCATTGATAAGCAAGTTCTCATAAATAAGGCAGTAGTAAAAAGTAGTAATAGCAGCAGCCGAACTTGAATTTGCTTGTCACACGGAACCCTGGTTTGTGAGTTTATTAGGCTTTAGTAGGAAGCCTGTCAGTAAGGTAAACCAATCTGTGAGTCTGCCTTTCTCAGACCTAATAGCTCTAGAAAAATAAGGCCTGATTCTACATATGAAATAGCAGATGTAGCCGTGTGGGAAAGAGTTGTTTGCTTTCTACTGCTAACCTGTAAAGGCTGTAGCTTGCTAGCAATACCATCAGAGACACGAGAAGGATAAGTCTGAGCAGAAAGTGTACTCTAAATGGCCTCTGTATCAGTGAAAAATGGCGGAGACTTACCACTACATGGGTGGTTACCCTAGGTTCCCTCCATCTGATCTCAATTGTTTCACTGGGAGCAGAGGATTCAGGGAAATATTAGTTTTTGACTCTGTAGTGATTTGGATAGGTATGGCCCAGTATAAACTTGTGTGTTTGAATACTTAGCCCATATGGAATGGCACTATTAGAAGGATGTGACTTTGTTGTAGAAAATGTGTCACTGTGGGGCGGGCTTTGAGGTATTATATGTTCAAGTTATGCCCAGTATGATACATGATTCCCATTTGCGGCCTGTTGACTGATATGTAGAATGCACAGCTCCTTCTCCAGCACCATGTCTGTCTGGACACTGTCCTGCCTCTGCTATGATGATAATGGACTAAACCTTTGAAACTGTAAGCCCGTCCCAGTAAATGCTTCCTTTATAAAAGTTGCTTTAGACATGATGTCTTTCCATGGCAATAAAATCCTAACTAAGACAAACTCCTAGGCCCAAAAGATCTGAGACATTACCTGTGGATGGTGACCTACCTTGGCCAGGCAAAGAGGGGTAACAAATTCTCCAGCATCCTGGTTGTCCACACGTTGGCAGGGTCTTGGCTGTAGGCAGGGTAGAGTTTGCTTATGCCCCATCATCTTTTTTTGGAAGACTCTTAGGGATGTTGGCATTTCTGTTATCATGACAAGCTTTTTCACTAACCACCTTAAATTCCATGTTCAGTAGATCTTTCTGAAGGGTTTGAAGGACAGCATCTAATCTATTATACATACATAACTTTAAACAAACTTTACTTGTTTTTAGATATTGCTTTAAGCTTAACCAGGATAGCATCTACACAAGGCTAAATAAAGCTTGTCCTTGTAAATTAATTAGATTTGTACTTAGCATGACTACATGTGTATTTCTGAGTACATTAAAGAATTTAATCATTTACAAGGTGAATGACCATTAACTTGCTTGTCTTAATTATTTTTAACAGTTTATAACATAATTGTGGCTTTTATAAGATTAGGATTTTACAGCTTTATCCTGTTAAGTTTGAATCTTAAAATTTCTGTTTAAGATTTCATTAAAAAGCCAATAGCCTCAAAATAAGACTTTAAACCATAAATGCAGTCTACAGGTAGACTGAGACCCTTACTTTCCTAATCTTTTCATCGTGTACCATTACAGATTATTATAGTTTCTTGTATGACTCAGTTTATCCAAATAGTTAAAGTTTAAACAAAGTTAGCAAAGACAAAATGCTGAATGTACATCTTCAAATCAATTTCTGTTAAACCCTAGGAATTTGTAAACTTTATTCATCAAACATGTATTGTTCCTTATATAAAATTTTTAGCATCAGGACAAAAGTCATCATACAAAATCCATTTTAATCCAAAATATCTTGGCAATATGCTGTTGCCTTCTTATTTTAAAAGGAGATACGATGAAAAACAGATGGCTCAGTAGGCTAAAACATTTTATGGTTGCTGCCTTCCTTGGTTTATTCCACATGATCATCTTAATCAAGATGGTGGTGAAGTGACATGGTAATTACTCCCTTTAACCTCAGTAAATGTGGCTGCCAGTCACATGGTGGTTGTCATCCTGATTAGGTGATCACCCAAGATACCAGCAAACCACATGATTAAATTTTACTCCAAGGTGAGCCTACCAGGCACACACCGTCTTTTTCTTTTCTTTTTCTTTTTGCCATCTATTTCTCTAAACAAGAGTTAAACTAAGTTACATATACAATATGCTGTAGCAAATCTATTTCTTAAACAAGAGTTCAATTCAAGTTACTTACAAGTATGTCGTAGAAATTAAGATTACCAATATATAGATTTTTTTAAACTAAAATCCTTTTATTACAGTTCTAAGCTAACTTTTTCTTACAGATTTTATAGATTTTTTAACCACACCCAATAAATTTACAAATCCTGAGATGAGTCTAAACAATGGTTTTAGAAGATATTTTTGAGAACAGAGAGCAAAGAAAGCATAGAGATAGATTTTCACAAGTGGAAAGTTAAAAAAAAAAAAAGCATAAAGATAAAAGACTTTTGAGATCATTTGCCTATATGGAGGTAGAAGTTGTTATAATCTTTGAGAATTTGAAATTTTACTGTGCAATTTTTGGCCATTGATTGTGCTGTACTGAGACCGAGCCATTTGCCACATAATGGAATGTCTGAATCCCTGGAGGAAGAGGTTAGAAAATACACGTTAGGAGTATTTTGAATAGAACATCTGGGAGAGAGAGCAAGGATGGAGAAGGGTCAGTGCCCTGGTAACAAGAATTTCATTCTGAGGCATCCCCAAGTGGACAATTTGCCAGAGAGAAATGCTCCAAACTACAAAAGAGAGGCATCTCTTTCTATGGATGGGCATCCTGTAAAGTGAGAAAAGCTATCTGGTAGTGGGTATGACTTTTGTAGCAATAGTAGGCTCCAGAAACAAGCTGAGCCAGGAGGCAGAGAGACCGAGCCTTCCATGTTATGGGTACCAAGGAGCCAGAGAAACTCAGAGATGTCCTGAATCAGAATGGAGAATAATGGCAGGTGGAGGGAAGAAGTCAGACTCTAGAATTTCAGGTTGAATAAGGTGGGTGTCAGAAGCCAGGAGAAACAAATGATCCAAACGTTAGGGGAGTCAAATCAGCAGCCTGATGGAATTAGGTAGGAAAGCCTGGAACCTTTGGAAAGCGGTTCCTTTATGCCCCTCCTGGACATTTCTGCTCCGTGGCATAGTTAAGGGGAAGATTTTTATTGTAGATATAAGGGAGGATACAGCCAGCGACATCTGAAAGAATACAAAGTATTGAAAGAAAGTAGTAGACAGAACCAGACTGGACCTGGCCATGTGGAGGGGAATGGGGCAGAGAGAGGAAGACAAAGAGATCAAGGGAGGGGACAGAAAGAGAGGTAGGGGGAGAGAAAGATTAATAAATAACATGGTTATAAATAGAATGTGTAGCTACAGGGAAGAAAGCCTGTGAGTCAGAGGGTCGGAATGGACTCTGAAATGTGTATCAGGTACTTGTGATACTGAGAGCGCCTGGAGGCCAGCATGTGGTTTAGTACATCAATATGCACTACATATATCCATTTGTCCCTTCTGCCTTTTGGAATTTGGGGCAAGGGAGTTTCCTTTAGCCCTGACAATTATAGTTTTGTTCACATTATAAGAACACACATGAGAGAATATGGAGGAATAAACAAATAGACAAACAATTTGGAGGGATAAACAGGATATTTACATAAGATGGCCTCAATATGATCTATTTCTTATATGCATTTTAATTTTCTAGCTATATGTAATGAAATATATTTCAAAATATTATTTACACTTTTTTATGTTCATGAGTGATTTGCCTACATGTATGTATATGTACTAAATGCATGCTTGGAACCCTTGCAGGCCAGAATATACCAGGTTATTCATTCTGAGAACCAAATCTGTGTCCTCTGGAAGAGCGGTAAGTGCTCTTAACTGCTGAAGCATCTCTCCAAATGTGCATTCATAATCTGTAGCTTTTATTGTTGTTGTTGTTTTTGAGTCAGAGTCTTTCTGTGTGGTCCATGTTTGCCTAGATCCTTTTGCCTCGGTCTCCTAAGCACTTAGTTTAAAATGTCAAAACAACCCAGGGACTGAAAAATGTAATTAGTCTAATGTTCACAGAAATATTATTAACATTAATATTACTAACATTTTCTAGCTTCTTTGTAATAGACAAAAACTGAAGGTCATAAAAATCCCACTGAGAAGCAAACTGGGGAATCCTGCATCTTTTTTTATTTTGTAAGTAAAATCTCAGCTTGTCACCAGAAAGCATCCCCACTGTACTGCTTGATGTTTCATTGCTGCCATATTGATTTTTCTTAACCACGTTTCCCAAATATCTAGGCCTTCACGAGTTTTTAATTGTACCAGACAGAAAAGGGTGGTGTGGATTCCAAATGGCTTCATAGACCTTCACCGGTGGGGAAACTGTCTTCTGTTCTCACTCGGATTTTTTAAAAATAGGTTGCGTGTGAAGCTCAGTTGAGAGAGTTCTTGCCCAGCATGCACAAAAGCCCTTATTACCATAATCCGCAGCACTGTATAAAACTATGTGTGCAGTACTCCCCGATAATGCTGGCACACAAGAAGTGAAGGCAGGATACTGAGTCAAAAGTCACTCTTGGTTTGATAACAAGTGTGATGGGCATAGAATCATCTGGGGAAGTCTTAATGATGGATTGCCCAGATTAGGCTGGACTCTGGACAAGCCTGTGAGTTTTCCTTAAGGGTTTATTGAGGGGAGAAGACCTAACCTACCAAGGGCAGTACTATAGCCTGAGTTGGGGTCCTAGACTCTTTCAAGACAAGAGAAAGTGTGTTCAATTCCAAGCCTGTGCACATCCATTGTGTAATGTTGTGGTGTGGATGTGAGCAAGGTGTGGGTGTGGTGTGAGCAGAGGTGTGGGTGTGGTGTGAGCAGAGGCTTCAGCTTGCTGCTGCTTTGACTCTCCTGAAACAACCGACTGAACCTGGAACTCTAAGCTAAAGCTAAAACTATTTTTTCTCTCCCAAATTAGTTGTTGTCAGGGTATTTTACCGTGACAAGTGATATGAGACCAAGACAATGAGTTTAAAGCCAGCCTGGACTACATGAGGACTTACCGCAACAAAATAAAGACTATAAAAAAAAAAAAAAGATTTTCAAGTGATCAAAAAGGATGAAGCTAAAAGGTTTAAAATTAACAAGAACAAACAGTGATCCTGCAGGTCAAGCAACATCTCCAAAGGAATAGGTTCTGGGGAAAGACTGAGCAAGTAGATTCTGCCTGCTTCCCCATCTGTTTCCTTTCTACACACCAGGAGGAGGAGGGCCCCTCCCGAAGCACAAGAAAGCAGGTCTGGGAAACCTACCAACAATCTATGATGGAAACTGGAAAAGGAGACTAATGTTTTGATTCAGTGAATATTTGAAATGATTTCATCCCAAAGAAAACTATCCAATTAAAGTGCCAAGCATTCAAAATTCCCAAACAGAAAACAGATGCGACATGTGTTCAGCTCAAAACTGGCTTGGGAATAACTCTCCTGAAATGGAGTGAGGACACATTTAAACAATATAATTCATACCAGAGCATCGGAGAGGGTTTTTAGAACAGACAAAGGGGTATTATGCACACATTTGGTTATCCCTAGAGCATGTACATGCACCAAATGCAAGAAATATGACTGCTATTTAGCCCTGAAGTTTCCACATGCTTTTTAAGTGTCTGAATTACTGATTGCCTGTGACACATAAACAAGAAACTTAAATATATATGGCTGGTAATGTTTTTAGTACAGAATTTTTCAAATAATTAGCCAGTGGGTGAAAAAAAAATCTACTTCCTCACTTCAATGCTTTCCTAAAAATTATTCTGCTTCCTGGTTTGGAAAATGACTTTGGAGCCAACGTTTACTTCCTCTTTAAAAAGACCCTCCCTAGAGGTTTCACTCTTTACTTCTCTTAGGGAAAATGAAGGCTATTGCATTTTGGAAAAAAAAATCCTCTGATAATTTTCACAATAATTATACAAGGAAAAAACATGAGGCTATGTGTTTAGGAAAAATAGGAGCCGGCGGTGTGGCGCACGCCTTTAATCCAGCACTTGGAGGCAGAGGCAGGCGGATTTCTGAGTTCGAGGCCAGCCTGGTCTACCAATGAGTTCCAGGATAGCAGGGCCATACAGAGAAACCCTGTCTCGAAAAACCAAAAAAAGAAAAAGAAAAGAAAAAAATAAAAAAAAAAAAAAAAAAAAAAGAAAAATAGGATCAGATTGGCTACATTGTAACCAATATTTTATCCAAGTATATCAAAACTTTCATCAGTTCCAAAAAAATGCCTCCACATGTTTTTAAGCAGAGTACTCATGGTGGGTTCTAAATTGTGACATTTTACAGCTAATACTGTCATCAGTATTTTGGATGTATTGTTTCTATTGTCGCTGTTGGGTTTTGTTTCAGCACGTGGGATTTCCCACATCTTGAACATGTTGTTTTAGCAACAGTTCTCACGTTCAAAACAAATTCTCACAGACTTTATCCAACAAATATGCACCGAGTAATTGCTATGTAGAAAACGCCATGAGATTTTTCACTTGAATTAAACTTTTGTTACTCATTAACTTCTGTTAATTTTACTGATATTCAGAATCACATTTGCAATGTGATGTTCCTTATTCTGTTCCTCACTATCTAGGATAGTGAGCTCCAGTTGTCAATGAAATCTAGAATCCTGTGGGAGCCGGGTCTCTTGGCACGCCTGTGAGGTTATCTTCATTAGGTTAACTGGGGTGGAAAGACCTGCCCACTGTAGGCGGCACCACTCTCTGGGCTATGGTCCTGTTCTGAATAAAATGGGGAAAGGGGACTGAATACAAGCATTCATCTTCTTCCTGTTTGTGTGTGCAATGTCACCAGCTGTCTCAGGCCCCTGCTCCCATCACTTCCTTAGCATAAGGGACAATACCCTCGAACTATGAGCCAATAATCTTTTCTTTCATTGGTTGCTTTTGTCAGGGGATTTTATTACAGTAATAGAAAAGAAACTAAGACTTTCTATATAATTGAAAATGTACCTCTGTAGTCCCAGTTCATAAGGGGGATTGATATAATCTGTATGTTATACAGCCAATAAAATTAAAAAGTTATAAATCCTATTTTAAGATGTAAAGAACAGTGTTAAGCTGGAAAAGTACAGATACAGTGAATAGCTTAGAGCAGGGATACAATGCAAGTACACACAAACACACATACACACTCACACACACACATATATAACATATACATATACCATCTAAAGTATTATGATAGAGGACATTGTTATTCCCAATTCCCCTCCCCCACTACCCAGTCTCCATAGACATACACTGCTTTGGAATGTTCTCCAAGAGTAGTTGGGTCATGATTTCCACCTTGGGCTCAGCAATGTGAATTGTTATGATCAATAGAATAGGACTGAAGTGCTGATGCTCTGGCTTCAAGAAGGAGCCTACTAGAAAGAGGAATTTCAACTTTGGAGGGTATTCCCCCTGAGATAAAGTACTTAAATAAATCCCATCCAGTGAGTAGCCTGAGCCTAGCTGAGCTTAGCTGAGCTTAGCTGAGCCTAGCTGTATTGATTTATCAGGGATGCCACAACTAAGTGCACACACGGTGAGTCAATCAACAGGAATTCCTTTGTTGAGCTTCTGGAGGCCAGAAGCCTCAGATCAAAATATAAGCAGATTTGGATTCTTCTGTTCTCTTGGTGTGGATGGCTCTTTCTGTTTATACAGGATTCTCCCCTTATGCATCTCTGTATCCAGATGTTGTTTCATACCAGGACTATTGCTGTATTAGGACCACCACGATAACTTCATTTAACTTAAAGATCTCATTTCCAAAGGTAGTCACATTTCAAGGCTGAGCGTAGGCGTCACAATTTAGCGCAAGTCAGTCAAGCTCAGTGCAGATCAGACAAACATTAGGTATTCCACAGACTCATGTGTCTGAGGATGGAGAGGTGACTCGGTGATTGATTAAAAGGACTTAAAGACCAGAAGATCAGACAAACATTAGGTATTCCACAGACTCATGTGTCTGAGGACGGAGAGATGACTTGGTGATTAAAAGGACTTACATCTCTTACAGAAGACCTGAGTTCAGTTCTCAGCTCCCACTGAGGAACTGATAGCCACCTCTAACTCCAGCTGCAGGATTATCAGTGTCTTCCTCCGGCTTCCACAGGCAGTGCACACAGATGTGTGTACCTGTACCCCTGCACACTTTTCTGTGTACTTTATTTATTTTTGAGAAAACCATAAAATTGGGCGAGTGTGTGGGAGTGGAAGTATCTGTGAGGAGTGGGGAGAGTAAAGAATATGATCAAAATATATCAAATAAAAAATTTAAAGATGTTTCATAATCATTAGGTAGTGAGATAGGTAGTACTTTTAAAACGTTTTCTTTTTTTTTTTTTTTAAGGAATTATTGATTTTATGTATATGAGCACATTGTAGCTGTCTTCCCTCAAGCTATACTACAGAGCAATAGTGATAAAAACTGCAAGGTATTGGTATAGAGACAGACAAGTTGATCAATGGAATAGAATGAAGACCCAGGAAATAAAACCACCACACTTACAGTCACTTGATCTTTAACAGAGAAGCCAAAAATACACAATGGTAAAAGAAAGCATCTTCAATAAATGGTGCTGGTCTAATTGGCAGTTCGTATGTAGAAAAATGAAAATAGATTCATATTTGTCACCTTGCAGAAAGCTCAAGTCCAAGTGGATCAAGGACCTCAATGTGAAACCAGATACACTGAATCTAATAGAAGAGAGTGTGGGAAAGAGCCTCCAACTCATTGGCACAAGGGGAAATGTCCTAAACAGAACTCCAATGGTTCAGGATCTAACATCAAGAACTGATAAATGAGGCCTCATAAAACTGAAAAGCTTCTGTAAGGCCAAGGACACTGTCAATAGGATAAATCAGCAACCTACAGATTGGTTAAAAAAAAAAATCCTAACTAACCCACATCCAACAGAGGGCTGATATCCAAAATATATAAAACCAAACAAGGCAATAAAAAACTGGGATATAGAACTAAACAGAGAATTCACAACAGAGGAATATCGAATGGCTGAGAAACATTTAAAGAAATGGTCAAAGTTCTTAGTGATCAGGTAAAAAGCAAATCAAAATGACCCTGAGATTCTACCTCACACCAATCAGAATGGCTAAGATCAAAAACTCCGGTGACAGCACATGCTGGCGAGGATGTGGAGAAAGAGGAACACTCCTCCATTGCTGATGGGATTGCAAACTGGTACACCCACTCTGGAAATCAATCTGGAGGTTCCTCAGAAAATTGGAAATAGATCTTCCTGAAGCCCCAGCAATAACACTCTTAGGCATATACCCAAAAGATACCCCTCCATGCTACAGAGGCACATGTTCCAGGATGTTCTTAGTGGCCTTATTTGTGATAGCCAAAAGCTGCAAACAACCCAGATGTCCCACAATGGAAGAATGGATACAGAAAATGTGGTTCATTTATTTACACAATGGAACACTACTCGGCTATTAAAAATGAGAACATCATGAGTTTTGCAGGCAAATGGATAGAACTAGAAAATATCATCTTGAGGTAATTCAGATCCCAAAAGACATGCATGGTATGTACTAACTAATATGTGGATACTAGCCAATAAAGTACAGAATACTCAGGACACAATCCATAGAACTTAAGAAGATTAACGACCCAAAGGGTCCAAGTGAGGATGCTTCAATCCCACTTGGGAGGGAGAAGAAAGCAATCACGGGGGCAGAGGGAACAGGGAAGGGAAGAGAGGAACATGATTGGAGGTGTGTGAAACAGTACTGAATCCCTGCAGGCTAACAGAAAGAATCGAAACAAGCAACCTTGGGAGATAGGAGGTGTTGGGAGGGGGTCCCTTTAGAATGTACTAGAGACCTTCGGGGTGAGAGACTCTCAGGACCTTGGATGAAATGCCCAATGGTGTGGAAAGGGAGTTTGCAGAGTTCAACTCTAGTGGAGATGCAGGACATCAAGTAGAGGGATGGTGTTGCCATCCCACAGTCAAGGGCTCTGATCCAGAATTGTTCCTGTCTGAAGGAACTGTGGGAGCAAAAAATGGAGACGAGCAAGAGAGAAAGGAGGTCCAGTGACAGGCCCAAATTGAGATCTATCTCAAGGGTAGCCTAGGGCCCTGACACTGTTACTGATGCTGTAGTGTGCTTACAGATTGGAGCCTATCTTGGCTGCTCTCTGAGAGGCCCAATAAGCAGCTAAAAGAGTCAGATGCAGATACTAGCACCCAACCAATGGACGGAAACCAGGGACCCCTGTGGTTGAATTAGAAGCTAGAGGAAGCTAAGGAGGTTGGCCCCATGGAAAGACCAGCAGTCTCAACAGACCTGGACCCCTGAGTTCTCTCAGACACTGAGCCACCCATCAGGCAGCATAAACCAGCTGACATGAGGCCCCCGACACATATACAGCAGAGCACTGCCAGGTCTGGCCTCAGTGAGAGAAGATGAACCTAACCCTCGAGAGATTTGAGGCCCCAGGGAGGTCTGGTGGGGTGGGGGTTTGGGAGTTCGCGGACATCCTCTTAGAGACATGGCGTGGAAGGTATGGGATGAGGAGTGGTTGGGGTATAGACCGGGAGGAAGATGAAGACTGGACTGTAGAAAAGGATTAAAGAATAATTAAAAATATTACAATTAAAAATTTAATTAAAAAGTATTTATTTTATATATGTGAATACACTGTGTCTGTCTTCAGACACACCAAAAGAGGGCATTGGATCCCATTACAGATGGTTGTGAACCACCATGTGGTTGCTGGGAATCGAACTCAGGACCTCTGTCAGAGCAGTCAGTCTCTCCACCCCCCTTAAAATTTATTTTTCTTAAAGATTATTGCTATAGCTGGCTGTGGTGGTGCACACTTTTGATCCAAGCATTTGGGAAGTGGAGACGGGAGAACTAGAAGTTCAAATCATCCTTATCTACACAAGTTTCACTAGCTTTGGCTACCAGAGACCCTGTCTCAAAACATGTACACACATAATATTATATGAGCCATTTTTTTCTGAGTATAAAGTAATATTTTCTACAATTATCAAGATAGAAAATATAGTTGAATATAAACTAAAAACAAGTTCTTCTGTTAATCTGCCCCCACCTGACCCACAATCAGTATTAAATACATTTAAATTACTTCCTTATTTGTAAACATAAACCTTTGCAAATTTTTACACTTATACTCACATTTTTACAAAAAGGCATTCCATATGTTTTAAATTGCTTTAACTTTTATTATAATTTTTTCCCAAGCTAATGTTCTGTGTTAGATTTGAATGCATAAGGTCTTGGGTAAATTAATTTAAATTAGTAGATATAGAGCTACATTCTTTTTTTTTTTCTTCTTATTGGATATTTTCTTTATTTACATTTCAAATGTTATCCCCTTTTCATATCTCCCCCTGTCCCCGCCAAACCTCTTATCCCATCCTCCCTTCCCGTGCCTCTATGAGGGTGCTCCCCCACCTATACACCCATCCCGCCTTCTTGCCCTGGCATTCCCCTACACTAGGGCATTGAACCTCCACAGGACTAAGGGCGGCTATTCCCACTGATGTCCAACAAGGCCATCCTCTGCCACATACATGGCAGGAGCCATGGGTCCCTCCATGTGTGTGCTCTTTGGTTGGTGGTCCAGTTCCTGGGAGCTCGGGAGGTCTGGCTGGTTGACACGATTGCTCCCCCCCCACACACACACGGGGCTGCAAACCCCTTCAGCTCCTTCAGTCCCTTCTCCAACTCCTCCATCAGGGACCCTGTGCTCAGTCCAATGGTTGGCTGGGAGCATCCGCCATAGAGCTACATTCTAATTCTAATTTCTCATGATTTTTTCTATTATTATTCTAAAAAGTTTGGAATCATACTTTCACCTAAAATGAAGACACTAATACACGTGGAGATTATTATTTTACGCCAGCTGTCCGCGCCGACCACATACAGATGGCTTTAACAAGCATGAAGAAGGTGATGTGTTTGGCCTTGGTACAATGCTCAACAAATTAAAACAAGCTCGATGCTAACAGCAGAGCTGAGGCTTTGTGGCCTCTGCAGTGCAGGAGGCTCCAGGAACAGAGAGCAAAGATGACGTGGCTCCTGCGATAGGCCGAGCAGGCAGGGTACTCTTCTATAAAAGAAATTCCACACCAATATTCCAAAGAAAGGGTTTTTGTTTTTTTTTTCTCTTTAAAGGTTTCTAGTAAGTTTCTTATTAGTAACCTTTCTGAAGAGCACAGAATTCTCTTCTAGATTTTTCTTTCTTGAATAAGGAAAGAATAAAAGTTTCTTTGCCGTAAGCAGAAGGCGCACTTAGTGATCCTTAAGACCTTTCCAAGGAGGGGCGTCCTAAGCCAGGGCTTCCTGAGAAGGTTGTGGAGTACAACCTCTAACTTCAGGATTGGCTTTCCTGTTCTCTGTCGTTCTCTGTCTGTTGGACACATCAGGCAGTGGACAGTAACCGCTGAGGTATCATTGCTTTAGGCTTCCAATGGCACCGAGGCTGCCTTCGTAGATGCTGTCATTAATACTATGGTTGAGGAACACCTTAGCCGTGGCTTTAGGCCAGAGATTCTTTCCCTCTGGAAAACGTGGTGACATTTCTGTGTTATTTCTCCCCCAGAATGCAAGGCCGCTCCTAGTGTCGACTAACACAGCAAACAGAGGTATTTTTTTTTCCCTGCCAAACTGAAAACCTCCCGGGAGGAAACACAAGTTTTATCCAAGCACACAATATATTCAAGTCAGTGTGATCCAGAAATTATGCAATCTCCATTCCAACCTAGTTTCTTCATTTCCGTCAGCAGATTTAGAAAGCACCGCCTAGCACAGCCTCGTGGAGTCCTCCTTTCTGTGTCAAGCCGTTAGCAATGCAGTGCATTTCCAAAATTTGGTTTCTAGGAGCAGACGTGCTGCAGGATCATGTGAACGATGAGTGTTTTCACAGACTTACCTTCTAGCACACATGCAAAGTCTGAGATGTAGGAGAAAGAGGCTGGGAACCAAGACAAGTAGACTTCCAATCAAGATGAAAAAGGTCTGGCCCAGGATAGGGAACCAGCTTTTATATTGAAGGATTTATTTTTTCTTAACAGACTACAGGAAGTAGAAGAAAAGGCTGGATTATTATAAGAATAATAACAACAACTGTAGTCATCACAATAATGAGCAAGGCGACAGGAAGCTGTACCTGGCATTGTGTTAAATATGTATTCTTCATCGCCTGTTTATTGTCCACTATAGTATCAATACAGATGTTAATAATACTCACATCACTATTATTTCATCTATTGAAGTGAGAATCTTGAGGCATAAAACTTGGAATTGGCCTATATTATTGAAGGATCTAAGACTTTCATCCCAGCCTGGGCTATTCATTTCTGCTCTACACTAGCAAGCAGGCATTTATCTTTCATGGTTCTTTCTTTCTTAAGCTGTTCTTCCTTGGGGGTGGGTTTTGAGACAGCGTTTCTTTATGTAGCCCCAATTTTCCTGGAAAGCAGAAATCTGGCTGCTGAAGTTACATTTGGGTGCCTTCCTGTGTCACTCTTCCTCCTGATTTTTAAGGTGAAGTCTTGCCCTGAGCTTGGAGCTATGCTGACTGGCCTGCAAGCCCATGGGTCCTCTTGTCTCTGATCCTACAGCACCTGAGTTACAAACACAGCTGAGACCTGAACTTAGGTTCTTTTGCTTGGGCAATCACTGGGCTTCTCTGCAGCCCCTGTCCCATGCTTTTTATTTGAAGATCATTGTTGCACCATAGTAGGGAGCTAAGACTGAGGTCTGCCTGGTCATATACATATATGACCAGGCATGATACGGTTGGTATACACATACATACATACATACATACATACATACATAACATACATAAAAAGACTGAGGTCTGCCTGGTCATATGTATGTATGTATATGACCAGGCATGGTATGGTTGGTATACACACATACATACATATATATGTATGTATGTATATGACCAGGCATGGTATGGTTGGTATACATACATACATACATACCATACATACCATACATACCATACATACATACATATAAAGACTGAGGTCTGCCTGGTCATATGTATGTATGTATGTATGTATGTATATGGCCAGGCATGGTATGGTTGGTATACACACATACATACATACCATACATACCATACATACCATACATATATACATATAAAGACTGAGGTCTGCCTGGTCATATGTATGTATGTATGTATGTATATGGCCAGGCATGGTATGGTTGGTATACACACATACATACATATATGTATGTATGTATATGAGCAGGCATGGTATGGTTGGTATACATACATACATACATACATACCATACATACCATACATACATACATATAAAGACTGAGGTCTGCCTGATCATATATATATATGGCCAGGCATGGTATGGTTGGTATATACATGCATACATATATTATATGTACATGACCAGGCATGATACAATTGGTATACACATACATACCTACATACATATAAAGACTGAGATCTACCTGGTCATATATATATATATATATATATATATATATATATATATATATATATGCATGGTATGGTTGGTATATATATATGAATGACCAGGCATGGTATGGTTGGTATACTCATATGCAAGTATACCAAATATATATATATATATATATATATATATATATATATATATATATATATATATTCATTACAGCTATTGCCACACTTCCTAAATATATCATGAGTGTAGAGAAGACATTATACAACACTGGCGCCAGGCCATTCTGTGGAAAGTGCTTGTCACAGGTAAGAAAAGATCCGATAAAGAAGAAAGGGGAGGAAAGAGTAGGAGAGTAGGAGAAGGAGAAGGAAGAGAAGGAAGAAGGAAGGAAAAGCAAGTGAGGAAGAAATAGCCAATAGCACTGTTTATTCCTTTGACACAAATACCTCCATTCACACTCTCTCTCTAGGCCTAAGTCTCCCTTTCTTCACCATCTCCTCCTGGCTCATTCATTCTACCAGAGTCACTGACGCTTGCAGCTGACGTGAATCACCTGGGGAGGTTATGTCACCTTTCTACACAAAGGATATGCAGTGGTTCAGGCATCAGAGATCCAGAGACAAAGACAAACAGGTTGTCATTATCTTATCTGCATTCTTTCAGGGCAGCAGGAACCAGGTTCTTAGGGGCTCAGCAAGCTACCCAACAGTCGTGAGGCATCATGTTGTTCCTCTATCTCTGACGAACCTGAAGATGGACGAAGAGCTTCGGCATTTCTTACCTGTGCTGTGTCCTCACCCATCTGCTTCATATTGATTATTCCACATTGTGAATCTAACGGAGCACGTGCCATAAGCATTGCAGATGATCCAGTAATACAATTCACCTCAGCTAGCCGGCCAGCGGTGGCGCACCGGCACCGCTGCAGTCGCCCGCTCTGGAGTCCGGCTCTGGCGGCCATCTGTCTCTCCAACCGAGTTCGAATCCCGCCTATGCTTGCTCACAGAGTGGGGGGAACAAAAACAATTCACCTCAGCCTCATGAAGGCTGGTGAGATTAGTCATGCCTGGAGTGCCCAGTGGTTGCAGAGGTCATCTAGAAAACGCAGTGGTACTTTTCTTTCTGTGAAGCAAGGCATCAGACAACTACACATAGAAACGTCATATCCAGGAGTGGTGGCTTACGCCTGTAATCCTCATATGCATGATTCTGAAGCAAGAAAACATCTCGTTTGAGGCCAGTTTCGGACTACACAGTAAGCTGCAGATGGATCGGAGTTATATAGTGAGATCACGCAATGTGTTTCTTTCTTCATGTGGCTTTCTTCATCCATAATGTCTTTTAAAATGTTAATTATGTGCATGTGTGGGTATGTGAATGGACGAGCAGGTGTCTTCAAAGCCTAAAGGCATCAGATCCTTCTGATGAGCTGGAGTTACAGGCAGATGGAAGTTGCGTGATGTGATTGCTAAGGACCAAAATCAAGTCCCACTTTGCACTTGTGACTGCTGAGCCATTTCTCCAGCCCCCGCATAATGTCTTTTAAATTTGTCTATGTTGTATGAAATTGCAAGGTGTCTTTTTTAGGACTGACTAACGTCCATACACTCAGTTTCTCCCCCTCCCTCCCATTTCTCCCTCCTTCTTCCCCTCCTCTGTCTCCATCTTCTCCTACTACCTTGCCTAGATCTTTGCCTCTGCTGTGATTTTATCCAAAAATCCATTAATGTGAACACTTAGTTGTTTCTGGGTCGTGACTCTTGTGAGCAAGGATACAATGAAATAAATGTGAAGATATCTCTATGAAGCAGAAATTTCATGTCTTTTGCTATATACTCAGAAGAGAAAATATTGAATTGTAATTGTATGTCTAATTTCCTTAAACATGGCCGCACCAATATAAAATTTCACCAACATATAAGGGTCCCTCTTCCTATACATCCTTGCCAAAAGTTGCTCTTTCTGGTGTGGATACTTCTGTTTTGAGACAGTGACTCACAATGAAGTCTGAGCTGACCTTCAACCCATGATCCTGTTTTCTCTGCCTTATTTCTAGTGGTGAGATCATAAAGATGTACTACCATGTCTGCCTTGTTATGTTTTGACCTTTTGAGGACAGTCATCCCAGCAGATGTAAGGTCATCCTTTCCTGGAGCTTTTGATTGTCCTCCTCTTATTAATTAACGATGCTGAGCAAATATTCAAACCACTCACTATCGCCGTCGGCCATTTTTAATGCCTTCTATGGAGAAATGTCTTTCCTATTCACTTGCTCATTTTAAAATCCGGCTGTTTGTTTTCTATTTAATTGTATGAGTTCTTTGTACATTTTGGATATTCACTATTAAGAGATGTGTGACTTGCCCCAATCCATTAGTATGTTCATTCATGTATCTCAGTATAAGTGGATCATACTCACCTGTAATGCCATCCTGGGCCCTCCGGGCCAGTCTTCTTCCTTTGAAGTAATCCCTCTTCTCCTTTCATGCTTATGTAACATATGTGCATAATATATTCATTAAACCTAAAATCTGCTGTTGCAGATCTGTCTCTCGCTATGTATTGTAATGCTAAATTCTATACCTAGGCCTACAAAGAACTCCTATTTACAAGCTTTTGTTGTGCAAATCTTGTTCCTTGATTTAAAACTGTTGGTTAAATAAACTTGGCAACAGCCATTTACTGGAGGAGTTAGAGGTAGGCGGGTTAGCAGTGACCTTGTTGGAGGAGGATAGATGAGGAGGAAAGACGAAGAAAGAAAAGGAGGAGA
Organism: Mastomys natalensis; assembly: GCA_021653895.1. NCBI lineage: Eukaryota > Metazoa > Chordata > Mammalia > Rodentia > Muridae > Mastomys > Mastomys natalensis. The sequence goes on along the minus strand of JAJTUV010003419.1, from coordinate 38,984 downwards.
AATTCTCCATGAGGGAAGAGCAACCATGAACACATGGCCAGGAGAAACAAGAAGTATCTGGGGTACACACTGGGGAGGTAGTCAGGCCTGCAGTTAGAAAAGTAGATTTGGGGTCACCCTCAGTAATTGTAACAACCAAATAATATAACCATAGTCTGAATCCCATTTATTTGTAAGCTAGTCTGGGATAAACTTTAATTCTTTTCACTACAATCTGCACATAAAAGGAACTGTGATCTTTGTCTCCTCCTGTTCCTCTTGGGTCCTTCCACATGCCTCCCTTCTAGTCTTTTTCCATCATCCCAACTGGTTTCTGATCAAACTTCATAAATACAGATTCTGCGTATGAAAGAAAATATACATTATGTGTCTTAACCTGACTTATTTCAAATTAACATAAAAATTTCCAGTTGCATTAATTTTCTTGGAGCTTATAAAGTTCCATCCTTCTTTCCAGCTCTGTAAACTTCCATATGTATATGAATATGTATGTTTATGTCTATGTCTATGGGTTGGGCCCTCTCACCTCAATCATTAATTAAGAAAATTCCCTACAGTTTTGCCTATAGACTGATCTTTTTGAGACATTATCTCAATTGAGGCTCCCTCCTTCCTAGTGATTCTGTTGTTTCAAGTTGACATAAAGCTAGCCAGCATAGCAAGATTCTGTCACGTGACCTTGCTAATTATTTACTTTCTAAGTTCATCATTTTCCTTGGAACTTTTAACTTAATTTTCTTTAGTGATCAGTGGTATTCTATTTCTTTTTTTTTTTTTTTTTTTTTGTTTGTTTGTTTGTTTGTTTTTTTTTTTTTTGGTTTTTCGAGACAGAGTTTCTCTGTGTAGCCCTGGCTGTCCTGGAACTCACTCTGTAGACCAGGCTGTCCTCGAACTCAGAAATCCCCCTGCCTCTGCCTCCCAAGTGCTGGGATTAAAGGCGTGTGCCACCACCGCCGGGCTTGGTATTCTATTTCTTATAGATGTCAAATTTTCATTATTCATTCATCTGTTGATGGATTACTAGATTTATTCCAATTCCTTGAATCAGAACTAAACATGGGTGTGCAAACATTCCCATGATATATGGAATTCTTTGGGAATATGCCCAGAGTAAAACAAGAGTCTCACATGGTAGCTTTATTTTTAAGTTTTGGAGAAATCTCCAAACTGATTGACATAATAGCTATATTAATTTTTTGCCCCATCAACAGTAAATAAGGGTTCTTTTCTCTCCACATTCTCTCCAACATTTGTTGATAACAGCTATTCTGACTGGTATTTCAAAGTAGTTTGATTTGTATTTCTCTGTTGGCTAGGAATATTAGATACTTTAGAAATTAGTTATTGGCCACTTGTATTTCTTTTTAGAAAACTTTCTAAAGGTCATTTGCTCATTTGCTGATTGGCAGTTTTATTCCCTTGGTATTTAATTTCTACACTTTGTAAATTCTGGATATTAGCTCCTTGTTTGAAGTATAGCCAATGAAGATATTCAAAAATGTTAAATTTTCATGTAGTCTTATCTGTTTTGTGCTCTTTGTGTTCTATTTTAAAAGTTCTTTCCTACCCCAATATCTTAAAGGGTATCCCCTGTGTTTTCTTCAGTTTTAGTATTTCAGGTTTTAAATCCAGGTTGTTGATCCGTTTCCAGTTGATTTTTGAACAAGGTAAAAGATAAGCCTCTTCACTTCATTCTTCTGCAGGTAGAAAGCCAGGGTTGCCAGCTCCATTTGTTGGATAGATTATCTTTCTTTCAGAGTATGTTTTTGCCATTTTCAAAAACTAAATGAGCATAACCTTGTTGTTTTATTTCTTGTGTTCTGTTCCATTGATCTTCCTGTCTATGTTTATAGAAGTACCAGGCTGTCTTTGTCACTATAGCTCTATGATATAATTTGAGGTTGGGTGTTGTGATAGTTCCAGCATTGATCTTATTCCTAAGAATTGCTTTGAGTATTTGTGGTCTTCTAAATGAGCATAACCTTGTTGTTTTATTTCTTCTGTTCTGTTCCATTGATCTTTCTGTCTATGTTTATAGAAGTACCAGGCTGTCTTTGTCACTATAGCTCTATGGTATAATTTGAGGTTGGGTGTTGTGATACTTCCAGCATTGACCTTATTCCTAAGAATTGCTTTGAGTATTTGTGGTCTTCTATGGCTTTATATGAATTACTATATGTTTTTTTCTAAGCCTGTGAAATATGGCATGGAATTTTATAGATATTGCATTAATTCCATATATTAATTTTGGTAATATAGATATTTTCACAATGTTAATTCTACATATCCAGGGATACACACTATTTTTTCATCATCAAGTATTTTCTGTTATTTCTTTTTTAAGTATCTTAAAATTTTTATTGTAGAGGTCTTTCATTTGTTTAGTTAGATACATTGATAAATACTTAGTTTTAGGGGAGTTATTTTGAGTAGAACATTTTTTCCTGATTTCTTCCTCAGAGGATAGTCTGTTGGTTGTAACTTTAATTTTTTAAATTTTACTTTTAATGATGATTTTTAAACATTTTTAACCTTTTTTGTAATACACCAGAAGTAGTGGAAAAGAAAGGTTATGGGGGGGGGCAGGAAGGTGGTGGCAGAGGAAGTGTACCTGGTTAGAAAGGTTCTTTGGAGCAACTCCCATCTGTGTTGTCTGGAAATTGGTAGTTCAGTTCACAGGTTAGCAGTGGCAGCTCAATCCACTGGCAAACACTTCACGGATACACCAGCAGTCTAGATCAATAGAGTCTCGATAAACAACAGTAGTGACACAGCCTAGCAGAGAAAGCCAGGCCTCAGCCTCCACTGGGGTCAACAGGAGGGACCAACAGGAACACCAGGAGACATTCTCAGCTGTGCCTCTCTTAGGGAAGCAAAGTTCAGCAAAGATGAGAGACCCATAAGTGTTGCACAGCTAGCTGTACCAGAAAGCTAAGCTCTGTCTCTGTCAGTCCGTGGAGTCCTATTTATACCCTCCAAACATGAAGTGTCCTCCATGTGCCTTGCCTCAGCATATGCATCTAATTAGCCCAAGTTGGAGAAAGTGACAGGAAACTGCAGCACACCGCTAGAAGTTTTTTTTTTTTTTAGTGTGTTTTTTCTATGGAGTCCCAACAAATGCAGCTCAACTACACCATGTAAGGTGGACCAATATATGTGTGTTGTTAGCAAAGAATCTTTTAGCACATGTCCTTTTACTTATTTGTTTTAGTAGCACATCCTCTCTCCTGTGTCTGCTTCAGTGAAATAATCCTTTACAAGTCTGGTCTGTCTTAGCCTCTCATACCTGTGTCCACTTTAATAAAACCTTCTTTTATGTGTTTTCTCCAGCAAAACACCAATCCAACTTGACTTTTCAAAGAACCCTTAAGTTTCCACTTCAGTTAATATAAACAAAGGCTACTTTTTAATGTTGATATTGTATACTGAAACTTTACTGTAAATGTTTATTAAGTCCATGGGTTCTCTAGGAGACAATATTTTGGTTTAAGTAAAGAATCTTATCATCTGTAAATTGGGGATAATTTGACTTTTTTCCTTCCTAGTGTTATACATTTTGTCTTTTGCTTGTTCAGTTTCCATAGCTGAGACTTGGAACACCATATGTAATGGTAGAGGGGGAATTGGACATCCTTGTCTCATGTCTGATTTTAGAAGACATGCTCTCAGTATGTCTCAATTTAATATAATGTCTATAGGCTTGCTGTATAGATGCTTTAGTATTTTGAGGCATGTTCTATCTATTTTTAAAATCTCTAGAACTTTTACGTCCTGAAGACATGTTGAAATTTGTCAAATTCCTTTCAATTGAAATAAGTCTGTGGTTTCTGTCCTTGAGTGTGTTTGTATGGTGATATGTATTTATTCTTTTGTTTTGTTTTGTTGAGACACTGTCTCTCTGTGTAGCCCTGGATGTTCTGGAACTCACTATAGATCAGATGAGGCTTGAACTTCACCAGCCTCTGCCTCCTGAGTGATGCGATTGAAGGTATGCTTACCATGACTAGCTTAATCTGCTTACTGTGTTTTTAAATTCAGTTTTCAAATATTTTATTAAGAAATTTTAGATCTGATGTCTGTCCTCATGTTACTTTTAAAGGTTTGTTGAGTTGTTGTGTTTGACATAGTTGTTTCTATCTCAAGTATGGAGGCTAACCTGAGACTGGATCTCCTAGGCCCCTATATTTGAATGCTTAGTACTCAGTTGATAGAACTATTTGGGAAGGATTAGGAGGTGTGGCCTTGTCGGAGGAGGTGTGTCACTGAAGGTGGGTTTTGAAATTTCAAAAGTCTATGTAGTCTCTCTACTCAGTGCTTCTGAATCGTAATGTAATCTCTCAGGTACTGCTCCAGCACCAAGAATGCTTGCCTGCTGCCATGCTCCTCATGATGGTCATGTGCTCATCCTATGAAACTGTAAGCCTCCCTTCCCTAAACTCTTTCTTCTATAAGTTACATTGGTCATGATGTCTTATTACAGCAACATAAAGGTAATTAAGATATAAAAATCTAGTTTTTTAAATCAAAAACATTTTGCATACAGTATATTTTTTCATGTTTTTCTTGCCCTAATTTTTGCCAGATCTTCCTCTCTTCACCCCTTAACCCACCCAACTTTATGCTTCTCTCTCTCTCTCTCTCTCTCTCTCTCTCTCTCTCTCTCTCTCTCTTCCTCTCTCTCTCTCAATCTCTTTTTAAAATAACCCACAAAGCAAAGTAGTAAGAAAAAGATAAAAATGCCAAAACAAAATTTAAAAAACCTACAAAACAACAACAACAAGAAGTCACAGAGTTTCTTTTGTGTTGGAAAACTCTTTCTGGGCATGGGTTTCTCCCCCCACCCCTCCCCACCCCTACCCCCCACCCCCACCCCCCGCCCAAGAATGGCTGAGATACCCAATGGCTCACCACTAGAGAAGACTGATTCCTTCTGTCAGTAGGAATCAACTGCATAAAGATTCCTGGTTTAGTGATGGGACTCCATGTGTACTTTGCCTTCTCAGTGCTAGGAAACCCAGTCTGACTTGATCTTGTACCTGTCTTGTGCATGCTGCCAGAGTCTCTTTAAATTAAAATGTGCATCAGCCATGTTGTATCTGAAAGATGGTTTCCTTTGAATCAATTATCTCTGACTCTTAGAATCTTTCTACCTCCTCTTCTTCATAGATCCCTGAGTCCATTTAGGACTGAGTATTCTAGTTTCTCATTTTCTGCGCTTTGTCCAGTTGTGAGTCTCTGTGTTCGTTCCTATCTACTTCAAGAGGAAGCATTTCTGATGATATCTGAATGAGACACTGATCTATGAGTATAGCAGAATGTAGTGACAAGTCATTTTATCGACTATTTATTTATTTATTTTTCCCTAGGCCAATATCTTATAAAGTCTCAAGTTCTTGGCTACTAAGCAGTGTCAGGCATGTGTTTCATTTCAGGCACTAGACTTTAACCCCATTCAAAACATGCTTCATTGCTGACATAACGTTTCTGCCTCTGTTCCCTCAGTATATCTTGCAGGCAGGTCACTGTTGTAGGTTGCAGAGTTTGCAGCTGGGTGATTTTGATGTCTTTTCTTAGTTGTAGACTTGGCTACATTTGGAATTATTTAAAAATCTAAACTGTGGGAGAATACTTGTGAGGGACTTTTGCTTAATATGAAGATTCACTATTAATCCAGATCTTTTGAGATAAGATACAACTTTATTCAGAGCTTTTGAGGTGGGAAGACGCACTTCTAATCTGGGCCATGCCTTTTGCTGGAAATGTATACGGACATGGAAGAAGGCAGCTTTTATTGTTATACTGACATTATAGCCTACATCTTTGGAATTCTGGTACATACTGTAGATGAGCTGAGAAATCTACCCTTGCGAACTGAAAAACTTGTATTCTTGGGCTTTCTCTTCTTAGGTACCATTGGAATATTGGATTAGTTGAATTACACCTGTAAATCATCTGGATAAGTCATTGTATGTTTTATGTATGTATGTATGTATATATATATATATTATATATATATATACTATATATATCTGATATAGATATATATATCAGAATTTATAGAATGTTATATATAACGTTCTATAAGTTCTGTTATTCTAGAGAACCCTGACTAATACAGTGATATTAATATAAATGTGGCATATTTATACAATGGAATGAAACTTGCAAGTAAATAGAGCTAGAAAAATCACTTTGAGCAAGATAAGTCACACCCCAAAAGACAACTTATTGAGTGGTTTCTATTATATGTGAGTACTGGCTTTTAAGCTTTTGATTTGTGTGCTACCAACAAAATAAATATGTAGAGGTTATATATTTAAATAAATAAATATAAAGGTTAGGTATTTAGTAAGGGACCTGGTAAAGGAGATGATTTCTCAAGAAAGGGAAAATAGAATTTAGTGTTATGACCAAACAAACAAACAAACAAACAAACAAACAAAAAAACCCTAGAATGGAGGGGGGTATTAAATAGGAAGTAGGTAAGAAGTCAAGGTTTAAAAACCAAAAACAAAAAAACCATGAGGCTCTTTCAATCACCCTAAGTCCAAGTGGAAGCAGCAAGAAGTCATTGGAATATCAAGAGAAGTTCTTTGTTTTGTTTTTCTCTATGAAGTCAGCAAAGAAGGCAAGGTGAACCAATGCCACAGCACCATCAAGGAAGAACAGAGTCAGCAAAGACCAGCAAAGACTACCAAGGCAACTCAATGCCACATAGTATTGTCTACTCTCTGTTAGATTATACTTATATCCTTTCCAAATATCACATGTCCTCTCAAGTGTCTGTTCTAGCAAAATATCACATGCCCCTTTTCTAGTCAGCTTCCAGAAAAATACCATCTATCTGTTCTCAGAACAACATCCTGTCATATGTTTGCTTCAGCAAAAATATCCTCTCATAAGACACTTTCCAGAAAAACACCAGGTGACATAGCTGAGTCTCCAAAGAAACCAGAAATTTCTACTTCATAGAAATTTCATCCCTACTGATGACCATTCATGATATTGAAAGGGACACTGCTTGTTACCAGAGGAGAAAGATAATTATCAATATTACTCAGTTGCAAACCAAATATAGTTTTTTTTTTTTCTATAGTTGATTGTCATTCATCTTACTTTCTCTAACGGATTCCACTAAGGACTTTCTGTACTGCTGGCTTCGTTGTTATCAACAGCCTTAATTTTGTTTGTCTTGAAATACCTTTATTTCACCGTCAATGCTGGAAGACAGCTTTGCAGGTTATAACATTTGTGCTTCACAGTTGTTTACTTTTAGAGCTTGAAATAATTCATCCCACATTCTTCCTGCCTTCATGGTTGCTGATGGAAAGTTCTGATGTGTCTGCCTTTGTCTATGAGTTGTCACTTTTCTTGTGTTGCTTTTAGAATTATTTTTTTATATTGTATTTTCCATTCATGCTCCTTAACTTTTTTCTTCATATGTTTGTCTGCATTATCTTCTCAACTTTTCCCTCTATCTTTGAAATTCATCCTTCCATGTGATCTTGCCTGTTAATGATCATGTTCGTTGTGGTTTTTATTTGCTTAATCATTTCCTTCACTTCAAGTATTTCTTGTAGTGGGTTGACCTGATGCTGCTTGTAGTCTAATGTTATTATTAGTTCCTCAAGACCTGATTGTCTCAGAGATGAAAGTGGTTCACATGTTGACCCAAGCAAAGCTATGTCACCTTGCCCCCAAGTTATTTCTGATTGGCGAATAAAGATGCTGACAGCCAATAGTTGGGCAGAAGAGACATAGGTGGGTTTTAGCGTTCTCAGACCTGAGAGATCAGAGGAAAACCCTTGTGGGGGGAGAAGAAGTTGAGGAGGGGGAGGAGAGAAGCATCCATGGGTAGGTGAGTCATGAAAACTTGGCCCTGAGGGCTGGCCAATTGCAGTTAAGAGCAGCCCAGATGAAAATAGTAAGTAAAAACTTGGGGTTATCAGAAGTAGCATAGAGAGTAGATATATGCCCAGATCTTTAGCTTTTTAAGTCTTACTGTAAATAATAAAAGTTGTCTGAGGCTTTTATCTGTGAACTGAATGATCAAAGAGGGAGGGGGTGAAACCCCAGATTGAGATTATAAATTTCTACAATTTCTGGTGTATGAATGTTTTGATTTCTTTTCATTTTTGAGACAAAATATCTCTATGTAACCTCTATTGTCCTGGAACTTATTATAGAGACCAGGATGGCCTCAAACTACAGAGATCCACCTGCCTCTGTTTCTCAAGTGTTGAGTTAAAGACATTCACCACCAGGTCCGGCTCTTTATTTCCAATGTTTCATTCTCCTTACTAAAAATTTCCTCCATATTTTGAACTTTGGCATCCAATTTACTAACTGTTTCATTCACTTTGAATACTATTTGGTCAAAGTCTTGGATAGATTTCCTTTAATTTCAGCATTAGTTTGATATTTCTATATGATTATTAATTCGGTTTTCTTTTTAATTGGCATTGGTCTTTTTCCTGCAAGCATGTCTGTGTGAGGTGTCAGGTCCCTTGCAACTGAGTTGACAACAGTTGTGAATTGCCAAATGGTTGCTGGGATTGAACCTGGGTCCTCTGGAAAAGTAGTCAATGGTCTTAATAGCTGAGCTGAGCCATCGCCCAGCCTGATTCTTAATTCTTTTAAATAGCAAGACTCTAAATTCTTTCTCAGACAGTTTAACTCTTTCTGTAATTTTATATCCCTTATTGGGGAGTTGGTTACTTGGTGACAAGCTGTGTTCTTGGTGACAAGTTGTGTTGCAGGTGTTGGTTCAATTGTACCTTTTGCATTGCTTTGTCATGTTTTATGCATCTATTGATTGAAATGAGTTTGTTTTTACTTCCCTTTCTCCTACACCTATTGAGTTATTCTGGTTTCTGTGACTCTCCTAGAGGAATATCCTTTGCATTTGGGCTATGAGAAGTGATGAATTTGAAATGTGGTGCTGACTATGTAATGAATGGCTGATGTGACGTCATCTTGGCTTATGCCAACAACACCTATTGTGGTGAGTTTTGGGGCTGCACTGCTTTGTGCTCCTATCAGATTGTATGCATGCATCCACCCAAGAGCTATCTCAAATCCATGAATGGACCCCCCCACACACAACATACACACGCTCACGCATGTGTGCAAACACCAGTAAATTTTAAAATGCCTTGACTAATGGTTGGGCACTTCTAAGCCTTTCACTTGCTACCCAAGCCCCATCAGGGAAGTGGCCAGTGGTCATTTACCCAAAGTCTCATATGGTTGGTTGGCTTTATTTCCTGCCACTACTGTGTGCCCATCTTCTTCCTCCAGTCCTGGACCTCTCTGTGTCCTACCCACGCAACTCTAAGTGTTGTGGCCCATGCTCAGCCATTCGCCACTGGCATCTTTATTGATAGATCAAAAATCAAGGGGGACAAGGACCTTCAGCTTGTGGACATGCAGATACAAAGAATTAGACCAATATCCAACAAAGACCAAGGTGGGGATGTATACTGCACACTAGTGTGACCAGATGGAGTCCAAATCTTAGTAAGCCTTGGATTGTCTGAACCTGCTGGAGGCAGTACACCAAACTTCAGACCCACTGAAGCCGGTCTAACTGGTTACAGTCATAGGCCCAATGTAACATCTGGGATGGGAGAAATAGAGTCTCTGAGTCCTTCATTGAATTTTAGCACCTCAGACCCATATTGACCTCAGATATTACTGGAACCAGATCTCCAGTCTGTCAGGGCACCCTGGGTACACTAGAGCTGTGGCTTATAGCCACTGGGGTGGAGATCTACTCTAAAAAGCACTCTCTGGTCCAACAAAAGCCAGGGTCTCCATACTTTCTTAGTCTAATCATCTGGTGATAGACAGGTTTCACATTTTGAGTTTTGTGGTTAATGCTGAATAATTATGAAAATCCAAGTGAGCAGCTCTGTGGTGTCATTCATTGTATAACCACTGTGGTGTATCCGACTCACATGGTCCTTCTGTGTGTAGGTTTTTTTGAGGACAGTCTGTAATGAGTTATGTGTTTGGATTTCCACCAGCTCTCTATGAGGGTTTCCGTTTTCTCAGTCATCACCAGACCCAGATGTTACTGATTTTCTCATTCTGATGGTTGGCATAGACTCTCAATGTTGGGCTTTTTGTGGGAGAGGCATTTTTTGGGTGGCTAGGGACGTCAAATATTTTTTAAAGGACCATTTTGTCTTCTTTCTCTGGAGATCTACCCATTTAATTTATTTCTGCATTTATTAATTAGATGATTGGAATTTGGGGAGTTTAATCTTTTAAGTTCTTCATATACTCTTACATATTAATCCTCTTTTAAATACATAGCAACATTTTTCTTCCCATATGTAGGCTGTGTCTTCACTCTGGTGATTATTCCTGGGTTTTTTGTTTGTTTGTCCAAAGCTTTTCAATTTCATGCAGTCTCATTTGTTGGGATCATTTTTTCTTACTCTAATAATCCTTTACAGAACATCTTTACTTGTGCCTATATCAGGAAATGATTTGCCTATAGTTTTCTTCAGCAATTTGCAGAGGTTCAGATCTTAATTAAAGTCTTTCCAGGTGCAGATTCTCACAGTCACCACTGGATTGAGCCAGGAAATTCCAATGGAAGAGTTAGGGGAAGGACTTAAGGAGCTTGAAATGGTTTGCAACCCCATAAGGAAAATCACCAATATCAACTAACCAGACTCCTCAGGACTCTCAGGGACTAACCACCAACCAAAAAGTATACATGAGTGGCTCCATGGCTCCTGCTACTTATGTAGCAGAGGATTGCCTTATCTGGCACCAACAGGAGGGGGACTGAGGCACTTGATCCTGTGGAGGCTAGTTCTCCCAGTGAAGGGGGATGCTAGAGGAGAGAAGGTGGGAGTTGGTGATGAGTGGGAGAGCACCCTCTTAGAGGCAAAGGGGAGGGGGAATGTGGTAGGGATTTGCCAAGGGGAGACCGGGAAGGAAGACAACACTTGAAATGTAAATAAATAAATTTAAAAAAATTAATGAAGGTAACAAGTTATGTTCCTCATGTATTATCCAGAAGTAGGGAAATCCATGGGGGAAGTTCAATGGTGGTACAAAGAAATTACAAAGCTGTCATTCATCTGCTTAGTAAAGAAATTCTGACTCCTTAGTTTCCTTACATATAAAAAATTTTTATTGCAAGAACTGATGACATTAATAGTGTTCTAAACATGCTATCAATGTCATATCATTTTCAGAGGTTTGTTCTTGTCTCTTGTAAATATTGTGTTTACTCATAAAACAATCTATAATAATAAAAAATTAAAACATTGAAAAATAAAGTCTTTCATTCATTCTGAATAAAATGTTTCACAGGGTAAGACATAGGGATAAATTCTCTTTTTGTGGCTATCAGGTTTCCTTGAACCATTTGTTAAAGGGACTGTCATTTTCCAGTGTAGGATTTCGCTGTGGGAGGTTTTCTAGGTCCTGTATTCTATTGGTCCATGAATCTGTTTTTTTTTTTTTTTTTTTAACATTTGATGTGCTGTATTGAAAGGTGACAAGAACAGGTAAATACAGTGGGAACTGTGTGGGGAACATGCGCAGAACGACTATACAGGTGAGGTGCAGAAACCCCCACAGGGAAATCCACTTCCTTAATAACTGACCATTTCTCCGGGTGTTCACCACCTCAACTGACGTCAGTCAATAGGGTTTTACTTTGCAAGACTCAGCAGCTAGATTCCGGATTACACAAAGTGACTAACTGTGCCAAATTCTTAAAATTTCTTCAGGTGTGGTTTCTGTCACAAAGCAGTTTTTAAGTAGATCTCTAGAAAGCACAATCCACACCTTTTCAGACAGCCAATGGAACATCTAAATTTCAATCTGTACAACCTAAACAGTAGTTACGGTCCTCTATTGTACAAATTCATTATACTACATACACAAATATACAACAAGGAAAACAACCTTCATAATAAAATAACTAGGTCCCAGCTACCTGTACCGTTATGTCACTAAGAGTTTTGTGTCTTCTGACACAAAAGAACATAAGCTTAAGAACATAAGCAACAGAAAGAAGGTTACTTGACATCATCAGAACCTAGTTCTCTCTCACCATAGCAAGTCCTGAATACCCCATGACACCAGAAAAGCAAGATTCAGACTCAAAATCATTTCTCATATTGATGATAGAGGACTTTAAGAAGGACATAAATAACTCCCTCAAAGAAATACAGGAGAACACAGGTAAACAGGTAGAAGCCAACAAAGAGGAAACACAAAAATCCCTTAAAAAATTACAAGAAAACACAATGAAACAGGAGATATAGGAAATCATCTAGGAAAACATCTAGGAAATCCAGGACACAATGAGAAGACTAAACCTAAGGATAATAGGTATAGAAGAGAGAGAAGATTCTCAACTTAAAGGGCCAGGAAATATCTTCAACAAAATTATAGAAGAAAACTTCCCTAACCTAAAGAAAGAGATGCCTATGAACATACAAGAAGCCTACAGAACGCCAAATAGACTAGACCAGAAAAGAAATACCTCCCGTCACATAATAATCAAAACATCAAATGCACAAAACAAAGAGAGAATATTAAAACCAGTAAGGGGAAAAGGTCAAGTAACTTATAAACACAGATCTATCAGAATTACACCAGACTTCTCACCAGAGACTATAAAAGCCAGAAGATCCTGACAGATGTCATACAAACCCTAAGAGAACACAAATGCCAGCCCAGGCTATTATACCCAGCAAAACTCTCAATTACCATAGATGGAGAAAACAAGATATCCATGACAAAACCAACTTTACACAATATCTTTCCATAAACCAAGTCCTACAAAGGATAATAGAGGGAAAACTCCAACACAAGGAAGGAAATTATACCCTAGAAAAAGCAAGAAAGTAATCTTCTTCCAAAAACCAAAAAGAAGATAGTCACACAGACATAACTTCACCTTCTATAACAAAAATAACAGGAAGCAACAATCACTTTTCCTCAATATCTCTTAACATCAATGAACTCGATTCCCCAATAAAAAGACAGACTATAGAACTGGATACATAAACAAGACTCAACATTTTGCTGCATACAGGAAATGCACCTTAGTGACAAAGACAGACACTACCTCAGAACAAAAGGCTGGAAAACAATTTTCCAAGCAAATGGTTCCAAGAAACAAGCTGGAGTACCCATTCTAATATTGAATAAAATCGACTTTCAAAAAAAAAATTATCAAGAAAGATAAAGAAGGATACTTCATACTCATTAAAGTAAAAAACTAAGATGAAATCTCAATTCTGAACATCTATGCTCCAAATGCAAGGGCACCCACATTCATAAAAGAAACTTTACTAAAGCTCAAAGCACACATTGTACCTCACATACTAATAGTGGGGGACTTCAACACCACACTCTCACCAATGGACAGATCATGGGAACAGAAACTAAACAGAGACACAGTGAAACTAGGAGCAGTTATGAATCAAATGGATTTAGCAGATATCTATAAATATTTCATCCAAAAACAAAAGAATAAGGCTTCTTCTCAGCACCTCATGGTACCTTCTTCAAAATCAACCATATAATTGGTCACAAAACAGGCCTCAACAGATACAAAAAATTGAAATAATCCCATGCATCCTATCAGATCACCAGGGACTATTGTCTTCAGTGATGATAAAAATCAATGGAAAACACACATTCACATAGAAACTGAAAAAACGCTCTACTCAATGATAACTTGGTCAGGGAAGAAATAAGGATAGAAATTAAAGACTTTTTAGAATTTAATGAAAATGAAGACACATCATACCAAAACTTGTGGGACACAATGAAAACAGTGCTAAGAGGAAAACTCATAGTTCTAAGTGCCTACAAAAAGAAACTGGAGAAAGCATATACTAGCAACTTGACAGCACACCTGAAAGTTCTAGAACAAAAAGAAGCAAATATACCCAAGAGGAGTAGAAGACAGGAAAAAATCAAACTCAGGGCTGATATCAACCAAGTAGAAACAAAAAGAACTATACAAAGAATCAACAAATAAGAGCTGGTTCTTTGAGAAAATCAACAAGATAGATAAGCCCTTAGCCAGATTAACCAGAGGCCACAGAGACAGTATCCAAATTAATGAAATCAGAACTGAAAAGGAGACATAACAAGGAAACTGAGGAAATTCAAAAAAATCATCAGATCCTACTGCAAATGCCTATATTCAACAAAACTGGAAAATCTGGATGAAATGAACAATTTTCTACACAGATACCAGGTACCAAAGTTAAATCAGGATCGGAATAAACCATCTAAATAGTCCTATAACCCCTAAAGAAATAGCAGCAGTCACTAAAAGTCTCCCCACCAAAAAAAAAAAAAAAAAAAAAAAAAAAAACAAAACCCAGGACCAAATAGTTTTAGTGCAGAATTCTATCAGACCTTCCAAGAAGACCTAATACTAATTCTCTATAAACTATTCCACAAAATAGAAACAGAAGGAACTTTAACTCAATTTCTTCTATGAAGCCACAATTACACTGATAGCTAAACCACCAAAGACCCAAAAAAGAAAGCGAACTTCAGACCAATCTCCCTTATGAATATCAGTGCAAAAATACTCAATAAAAATCTTGCAAACCGAATCCAAGAACACATCAAAACCACATTCACCAAGATCAAGTAGGCTTTATCTCAGGAATGCAGGATGGTTTCCATATATGGAAATCCATCAATGTAATCCACTATATAAACAAACTCAAAGGAAAAAAAAAACACATAATCATCTGACTAGATGCTCAGAAAGCATTTGACAAAATTCAACACCCCTTCATGGTCTTGGAAAGAACAGGAATTCAAGGCTCATACCTAAATACAGTAAAAGCAATATACAGCAAACCAGTAGTCAACATCAAACTAAATGGAGAGAAACTTGAAGCATTTCCACTAAGATCAGGGACTAGACAAGGCTGCCCACTTTCCCCCTACCTATCCAATATAGTACTGGAAGTCCTAGCCAGAGCAATTAGACAACAAGAGGAGATCAAGAGGATACAAATTGTAAAGGAAGAAGTCAAAATATCACTATCTGCAGATGATATGCTAGTATACTTAAGTGACCCCAAAACTTCCACCAGAGAACTCCTAAATCTGATAAACAACTTCAGCAAAGTTGCTAATATAAAATTAACTCAAACAAATCAGTAGCCTTTCTCTACTTAAAGGATAAACAGGCTGAGAAAGAAATCATGGAAATGATACCTTTCACAATAGTCACAAATAATATAAAATACCTCAGTGTGAATCTAACCAAGCAAGCGAAAGATCTGTATGACAAGAACTTCAAGTCCCCGAAGAAAGAAATCGAAGAAGATCTCAGAAGATGGAAAGATCTCCCATGCTCATGGATTAGAAAGATTAATACAGTAAAAATGGCTATCTTGCTGAACGTAATCTACAGATTCAATGCAATCTCCATCAAAATTCCAACTTAATTTTTCACAGAGTTAGAAAGAGCAATTCTCAAATTCATTTGGAATAACAAAAAAACAAGGATAGCAAAACTATTCTCAACAGTAAAAGATCTGGGGGAATCACCATCCCTGACCTCAAGCTGTACTTCAGAGCAACAGTGATAAAAAGTGCATGGTATTGGTACAGAGATAGGCAAGAAGATCAATAAAATAGAATTGAAGACCCTGAAATGAAACCACATACCTATCGATCACTTGATCTTTGACAAAGGAGCTAAAATCATTCAATAGAAAAAAGACAGCATTTTCAACAAATGGTGCTGGTTGATCTGGAGGTCAGCCTGTAGAAGAATGCAAATTGATCAGTGTATTATCTACTTGTACAAAACTCAAGTCCAAGTGGATCAAGGATCTCCACATAAAACCAGATACACTAAAACTAATAGAAGAGAAAGTAGGGAAGAGCCTTGAACACATGGGCAAAGGGCACAAAATAACACACATGGTATGTACTCACTGATAAGTGCATATTAGCCCAAAAGCTCACAATACCCAAGATATAACTCACACACCACATGAAGCTCAAGAAGAAAGACCAAAGTGTGAGTGCTTCGATCCTTCTTAGAAGGAGTAACAAAATACAGGAGCAAATACAGAGAAATGTGTGGAGCAGAGACTGGAGGACGGACAGTCCAGAGACTGCCCCACCTGAGGATCCATCCAGTGCAATCACCAAATGTAAACACTGTTGTGGATGTCAGTAAGTGCATGCTGACAGGAGCCTCATATACCTGTTTCCTGAGAGTCTCTGCCAGAGCCTGACATATACAGAGGCAGATGCTTGCAGCTAACCATTGAACTGATCATGGGTCACCAATGGAGGAGTTAGAAGACTGAAGGAGTTGAAGAGGCTTACAGTCCCATGGGAAGAGTGACAATACCAACCAACCAGAGCTCCCAGTGTCTAAACAGCTAGCCTGGGAATACACATGGAGGGACCCATGGCTCTAGCTGTATAGGTAGGAGAGGATGGCCTTGTCCAGCATCAGTGAACAGGGTAAGTGAACAACAATGACACGTTCCTAAGGAAATACCCTATCCCTAAATCCTAATTGGTGAAAAACTTGGCAAAGATGTTTGTAGATATCGGCTTTAAAAGTCCTATAGGATCTTGACTTAATGCTATGGTTTAGCTCCCAAGTCTGGACCATGGTTCTGATCAATCAGTCCTGGGGTGTATGCACAGACTATCCCTGTCTGACTGAGATCAGTGTTCCTCTGGTTTGTGAGGTGACTCCTGGACCTCAACGACAACAACAAGCAAGAAGAAAATGAGATTGGAAGAGAATCATTCAAAAGGCAAAGGAAAAATTCTTGATGTTCAAATGAAGCTGGAGATAGTTCATTATTCTCCCACTGGACTAGAAAACCACACAATACATACACTGATAGGTAGATTTGTCAGAATAGCAGCACCCACTAATAACTGCTCTGATCCATGCAACAAACCCAACAGCCAAGCATGGAAAGTCAAGCTATTTCCTCTAAGTTAGTGGCATCTCAAAGAAATCTTAAAATTATTAACAAAATTATAGCTTCTAACTACACAAAATTTAACATCTGAGAAGCAGAAGAATAACAAGCCAAAATAAGTAGAAAAATGTAATCAATAGAGAGGAACTGATAAATTGTAGTGATGATGATAAATGGATGCATAAATAAGAATGTTGGGAGAGAATGATAACCATGGTTCCCAGGTTAAGCAAGTACAGGAAAAATTGAACATGGCATCAAAACGTAAAGAAGGCTCAAACAGAACTTCAGAAGAGGAAAAACTTATCTGAGAAAAAAACATGCAGGACTAAGAACAGGTTGTAGACTGCAGAAAAGAAGATTAGTGTATTTGATGACTGTGAAGGCTGTTCTTGGTTTTCAACTTGACTACATCTGGAATGAAATCCAAGAACCTGAGTACACCTGTGAGAAATTTTTTTCTTAATTAAATCATTTGAAGTAGAAGACCTACTTTTAATTCAGTTTTTTTAAGTGGGAAGATTCATCTTTAATCTAGGTTACACCTTTTACTAGCAGTCTATATAAACTACAAGGAGGACAGAAGTCTCTCTCTCTGCCTTCATGGTGTCACTCTGATTGGCACCTCCACTCATTCAGTGGCATTAGAGCCAACTTCTTCAGGATTCTCATGTATACTGAAGATAGATGAGACATCCAGCCTCATGGACAATTCTTGGACTTTCTGTTAGTAGCCAGTAATATTGGACTAGTTGGACCACAGCCTATAAGCCATTCTAATAAAACCTCTTCCTATATCTATACATAGATTCATTCATTCAGTTCTATTCCTCTAGAGAACCCCAACTAATACAATGGCATAGCAATTGAAGCTACTCAGTATGTATCCTAAAGAGATAATATCTGGAACAAAAAGAGGAGAGAGTGAAAAATCATTGTGCTTTGTGCATCCATGGGCTTAATAATTTTGATTCTGATTCCCAAAAGAGAAGAAAAGAAAGAGAGAAAATAACTGAAGATGTAATTGTCGAAGTTATGAGAACCATAAGTCCTCACACCCAAGAAGTTCAATGAATCCCCAAATACAAAAGGTGAGGGAGCTGGAGAGTGGCCCAGTGGTTAGAAGTGCTTGCTGATCTTCCCAAGACCAAGGCTTAGTTCCTGGCCTCCATGTTGGGCAGCTCACACCCAGTACCAGGTAATTAGGCATGCTTTTCTGGCTTTGTGCAAAGGTGTGTGTGTGTGTGTGTGTGTGTGTGTGTAAATATTTTTTAAAAGAGAAAATCTTATAGGGAACATAACAACTTAATTAATTAAGACTCTTAATGCTCAAAGGGACCAAGCGAGGGGTGGAAGAGGGAATCGTTCCACCTGGGTATCCATCCCATGTGCAGTCACCAAAGGTAGATGCTGGTGTGGATGCCAGGATGTACATGCTGACAGGAGCCTGATATAGCTGTCTCCTTAGAGGTCTGCCAGAACCTGATATATACAGAGGTGGTTGCTCACAGCTAACCAATGAACTGATCATGGAGTTCCCAGTAGAGGAGTTAGAGAGAAGACTGAAGGAGCTGAAAGGGTTTGCAGCCCCATAGGGAGAGCAACAATACCAACCAACCAGAGCTCCCAGGATCTAAACCACCAGTCTGGGAGCACATAGGGAGGGACCCTTGGATCCAGCTGTATATGTAGGGGAGAATGCCCTTGTTGGGCATAGGTGAGAGAGGAGATCCTTGGTCCCGTGAAGGCTGGATGCCCCACTGTGGGGGAATTTAAGGTGGGGAGGTGGGAGTGGGTGGGTGGGTGGGGACACATCCTCACAGAAGCAGGAGGAGAGGGGATGGGGGTGGTGGTTCCTGGGTGAATGGGGAGGAAATGGGGAAAGGGGACAACTTCTGAAATGTAAATAAAATATCCAATAAAAAAATAAATGAAAAAAGACTCTTAATGCTTCAAGATTAACCAAATAGATTTATATATTAGCAAATACTCAATACACAAGATGCTGACACAATTAGAATTGTTACCTAATTACCTAACCTTGATATAAATAACTGCTAGAGACACAAGGGTAACATCTGCTGCCTTCTTGCTTCTCTTCCTCCCTCTCCCTCTCTCTCCTCCCCACTCCTAGCTCCGCCTCCCTCTTCCCTATCCAATGACAGAGGTCCACTGCAAATACAATGGGCAGAAAATTTCTGCCACATACTTCTATGCCTGGCTCAAAATTAAAAGCCCACACCTTTCCATTGCATTGAGGATTTGGGAAAAGAAAGGCACCTTTCTGTCCAGTGAAATCAGCTCCCATTTTCTCCCTATACAATGATAACAATGAAATCAAGGAAAGAGTTGACACACAAACATCTACAAATTGAATTCCTTATTAATGAGTTGTCAGACATCCTAATTTAGAGCTGATGAATAGAACACTTGATAAATTAAATTATTTTAACGTTATTAATGTCAGCCATTAAGAAGACAGAGTATCAGCAAGAATATCTTTATGCTGGTGATTAAGTTGGATGGAATCACTATGGATGCCTTTGTATTTGTCCAAATAATTAATGAGAAGAGAGAAGCAGACTGTAGTTTTACTGTAAGAGTTCATCTGATTAAAAAAATAACTCTTGCCATATTCAACAGGGGAAAGACGAGTAACCTTCCCCATGGAGTAACGGATACCTGCTGTCTGTCTCCCAACTGTTTGTTTCTGAAAATAGTTCAGTTAACAGAAAGTTTTTAGCAGTACTTTTTGAACAGAATTCTGCTGTGCCAAGACTTTTTTATGTACCTTTAGAAAAGATACCTTAGAAAAGGAGAGGAATAAATGCCTGCTACAAAGTTAGGTACGTTGCCTTTCCTTTCACCATCTCACAGGCTTATCCACTTAGATAATTAAACGACTGTAAAATTCAAAGAAGAAGGTCCAGAAAGATGGATAAAGAGGCTTGCAGCCAAGTCTAACAACCCGGGTTCAATGTCTGGAAGAGAACTCACATGGTAGAAAGAGAGAGCAACTCCCTCAAGTTGCCATCTGACTTCTGTACACACACATCATGGCACATATGTGTATACATGCACACACACACTCATGGTAAATAAGTCAATGTGTTAAAATGATTAATTCAGTTTCATTTGAGACGCTTCATGTGAAGTCACATCTACCCAAGACTCAACAAAAGTATCCCAGGGCGGAAGTTTGACGGCCATTGGAACCAGTCTTGGCACAAACTAGGAAGGAAAGAAGAAAAGAAAGATACTTTGTTAAATGGCTTTTCAGTCAGCAAGTACAGACCTAAAGAAACAAGACTCCAACTCAAATCCTCAAAACACTTGTGAAACATCTACTCTGAGACCCTTTTCATTTATAGAATAGGTCTGGCTTGGTTGAAAGTTACAGAACATCTGTCCTAAATTACAACCATTGGCTAGGTGTATACTGCATGCTTATAATTCAAGAGCTTGAGGCAACCTGATTGTCATGGGTTCAAGGTCAGCCTGGGCTTAATGAGTTTGAGGTCAGCCTGGGCTTAAAGACAAAGAATATTTGAAAGTTATCTTTGGAATTATTTTGGCCTCTTTTTTTTCTAATGTCATAACATGTTATTTTCCTATTTAAAGAAAAAGAGTATTTACTAAATTAGAAATGTTGAATTGGAGTACCGAATAAAATAATATACAAATTTAAAGAGGGTTCATTCCAGTAAAGAATAAACTAAATTATGCAGGCAAGCAGTGAAGTTTAGAATATTCTTCAGAATGCCCTGATAACAAGGCACAATCTGACAGCCATCTTGGAGGCAGAGAAGATCAAACACTCAGACACCACTTTGAGGTGTCCGTGTTGTGTTTCTAGCCCTTCCTGGTATTGGGCACTCACAGACTGTACCTCTAGGCCTGTGTGCCACACACATAAGGTAGGGGGTCTTAGGGAGCCATTTGGCCTCCACACATTTTGTTAGCTTTGCTCCTCATTGTAGGCATCGCCTTTACTAAAAGATGGAATTCCACCTGGTAAGTGTACCAGTGCAGGCAGGTTGAATTCTCATTGAGATCAAGCTGTAAGGTTGCATAGTCTTCAGCTTGGAATGCTGCCTGTGTCTAAAGATAGCTATGCTGCTTTCATTCTATATGACCACCTCGTCATTTCTGGTGTTCTTCGTTTGATTAAGTCATCAACACTTGGGCTGGCAAAATAGCTTCATGGGGAAGGGTGTAGCGGTAAACATTAAAAGTAGCTCTATGCTCCTGGCAGCTTCGTGCACGGTTCTGCACCTGCCCAAGGGCTCTGGGTTCACGAATGAAAGACACACACATGCAACCTTTATATTTAATCTGCCTTAATTAGCTCAATGGTTAGGCACTTCTAAACCTCTCAGAGGCTAGCACACACTCCCCTCTGATATTCCTGTGTTAACACTTTCTAAATTTGTATTTTATTTTTGCTGCCCTGTTTTCTTCTGGGCATCCCTCCCATGGGGCCGTTATCCCTTTACACCTATACTTCGGCTGTCTCATCTTCCTGCTCCTTTGCAGTGTGGTTCATCCTACACTCCTCTCATGGTGGACTCCCTCCTTCTCTTCTCCTATATTTCCTCTTGGGAATCCTCAATGTCCCGCCTCTCTCCCCCTGCCCAGCCATTGGCTGTTGGCTCTTCATTGATCAATCAAAAAAAAACAACTGTTGGCAGGAACCTGCAGTAGACGTGTGAATTCCCAGGTAAGCACAAATCAAAACCTCAAGAGAAGGGTACTTGGTATACAAACCTAATGACCTGAGTTTGATCTCTGGCAGGTGTTTTATTTGATGAACCCACAGCAAAACAAAAGAAACAACTCACAAAATTTCTCTCACTGCCCACCCACCGCACACCACACATTCACACACATACCACACAGACACATACACCACACACATACACATTACATACACATATACATACATACATGCACACATACACACATACTATATATATACACACACGTATGAATGCATAAACATACTACACTTATGGACACACATATACATATGCACCATAAATTAGATACTTAAAAATAATTAAACTATTGGCCTGACTATATTCCATTTCAGATAGAAGTAGTTTTGGACCTGGACTCATAAGTTCTTAAGATGACTTCAGTGACTTCTGCCAACACCTAGATGGCTGTGTCCCCCAATAAAGAAAAGCAGGTCAAAGATGCAGGCCCTGGTAGATAGGATGCTCTGAATGTCTTCGGGCTGTTAATCGTTCACATTCACACCCCTGAAGTGCTATTCACCCTTCTCTATTGCTTGTGATGGATGGCTCTCGTCTTCACTGGCAATGTTCCTCATGGCTGACTCTCATCTTCAACCCAGGAAGGGAATCCTCTCCTCTGAGAAGGCAAAGGCTGCCAAGCTCTTCCTCTGCAGATGGGTGTCCTAGTGTTCGGGCCTCTACCTCACAGGGAGCAGTACTCAGCTTTTAGTTCTCTTGTTTAAATCTGAGCACCTTAAAGATAAGAGGTGGTGTCTACTTCATCCCTCTGCCTTACTGTGATTTATAAGAGAGTGTGTGTGTGTGTGTGTGTGTGTGTGTGTGTTATATGATATGTGCTATATATGTGTATATGTGGTGTGTGTGTGAGTATGTGATGTGTATGAAATGTACAAGTGCAGGGATGTTTGTGTATGTTGTATGTATGTGATATGTGTAATATGTGTGTCTATGTGGTATGTGTGATGTGTGTGATGTGTGTGTGGATGTGTGCATAGAAAAGGAATGGAATAGCATTTCTCTAGGGTTGTAAATGAGAAGTATAAAATATGGAGCCTGACATGTACAGCTTACAAGACTGACCTTTCTTTTCACTCCTTCCTCCCCTGCAATGCCAGACCCTGTCTTAGAAGGTATGGTCATATGAATGAAAATGGCTCCCACCGGCTCATAGGGAATGGCATTATTTGAAAGGATTAGGACTAGTGACCTTGTTGGAGTAGGTGTGGCCTAACTGGAAGTGTGTCATGGGGGGGGGTGAGGTGGGGGCAGGTGGCCCTTGAGGTTTCAGAAGTTCCAGCCAGTACCAGGGGCTCACTCACTCTCTGTCTCTTCCTGCTGCCTGAAGATCCAGATGTAGAATTCCCTCAGTTCCTTCCCCAGTACCTTGTCTGTCTACACACCACCATGTTTCACACCATGACCATAATGGACTGAACCTCTGAACTGTAAGCCCCCCTCAATTAAATGGTTTCCTTTATAAGAGCTGCCTTGGTCATGGAGTTTCTTCACAGCAATAAAACACCAACTAAGACAGACGCAACCTTGCAAGTGACTTTAGAGGACTGTGCCTAGAGTGACTTCTTGCAAGGCATGATGGGACTACGATGAAACAGTCACATTTTAAAAACCGTTTTTAAAAGCCTGTGGATTCATCAATGAACACACTTTATAGTGAAAACTAATCACCTCACTTTCTTGGAACCGTCATCGTAAATTAGCTCATACATACTAGGTGATAATTACATTTTGGTGTACTCTGAAACTCAATAAACAATACTGAAAACTGATAATTACAAATTATGACAATAATAGCATTTGAGGCTCATCACGAATCTCATGGAGTCTATTCAGTAGCAAGGAAGAGAACATGCTAAAGTGCAAATACATTAAAGTTAATTCATTAAAATCATTTCAATATAAAACACAGAACATAGTGGAGAAATCGTAAAAGACTGCTTTGACCACTAGAGGGAGCACATACATTAAAAAAAAAAAACCCACAGTTTCTCCAACAGCCTCTGAGAGCTTTTAAAACCAGCAACTGCAATTTCTCAGGATTGTTTACCCAAGCTTCTGGTCTTCATACACTACAGCAATGATTCTCAAGCCGTGGACCTCAAATTCTTTGGGGCCAAACGATTCTTTCACGGGGATCGCATATCAGATATCTTGTATATCAGATATTTATATTATGATTTTTTTTTCTTTTTTTTGGTTTTTCGAGACAGGGTTTCTCTGTGTAGCCCTGGCTGTCCTGTAACTCACTCTGTAGACCAGGCTGGCCTCGAACTCAGAAATCTGCCTGCCTCTGCCTCCCAAGTGCTGGGATTAAAGGCATGCACCACCACCGCCCGGCATATTATGATTCTTAACGGTAGCAAAATTATAGTTATGAAGTAGCAATGAAAATAATTTTATGGCTGAGGGTCACCACAACACGAAGAACTGTATGAAAGTGTCCTAGCATTAGGAAGGCTGGAACCACTGTGCTACAGGAATGGATAAGTCAAACAGTTACAAAGGAATGTGAGTATACTGGAAATGACTATAGTACTACACAGAGAGGCTCACACCTGTAATTCCAGCACTTGGGAGTCAGAGGCCAGAAGAACTTTAATATCGACAACCACAAACTCGGGCTTACTTTGTAACCAAAGGCTTAATCCACCCGAAGGAAACCTTTGGAAATGGATATCAGGAGATTTGGCTTTAATATATTTTCATGTGGCCAGCAGGCTCTCTCCTTTCACCAGATGTGATCAAAGCAAGTTCTAACTAGGTTGGTTATCTAGGTATCAGTACAGATGTGATGCAGTCACCTAGATGTCATTTAAATGTATTTGACTGTTAAATGTGCTTTCCACAAATAGTGAAATTGCCATTTGTGAAAACATGTTATGATATGTCATGGTATGTATGTTTTCTTTTGTTTCTTTTTACATGGACTACTGAGAGTGAATGAGATTGATCACAAAATGTTGCAAGATGAGGTTAAAGGTGTGTGTGTGTGTGTGTGTGTGTGTGTTAAATTTAACCAGCATTAGAATTACTTTTGGTAACCCAAGAAATCATCACAAATTGTTAATAATACGAGTCTACATTAAAAAAGAAAGTCCCAGACAATCACGGTCTATTTTGCATAGTGAGGTTCATGCAAGCCCGAGCCATACTGAATGACCTTGTGTCAAGAAAAATAAAGCCAAAACAAATCCCAGAAATGACTGTAAATACTCCAAAGAGAAATTGCTAAGCCTATGTACCCAAAATTGTAGATTCAATTTAAACCTTTTTCCAAAGGTGTGGGTCTTCTTAAAGCATTCTATGGAATTATTTTGTTTACACATGATCAAGGGACAGGGTTTTGCAATAGGATCTGATAGACACACATATATGGAATGCACAGTGTTTTTTAAGTCATATCAAGCCCTAGGTATGTCTGCTTTTTCAGCCTTTCCAATTGTGCTAGCTGGGTTCTAGGATCTACACTTTTCACCAGGATTGCCACCATTCTTTCCTGGTTTACAATCCCCATCCACGTTGATAACCTCCATCTGGTGTCATTCAAACGCAACCGAAGCTCAGTCAACATCACATTCAAATGCGTGTTCCTGTGTGCTGGGGACCGACCCCAGATCCTCACGTCAGCCAAGTACACTCTGACACTGAACTGCACCTCCAATCCCCAGATTAATTTTCAGGAATCAGAGTCTTGGCCATATTAGTTTTTTTTCTCTAGAACATTTAGTAGTTTTCTGTTTCCACAAAACAAATTAACAGACATCCACTTGGCATTCAGATCCAGTTGAACACCTCTCTCTCTTCAGGACAATGCACTCCAGGCAGAACCACTCCGTCTGTCTGAGTTTTCACACTCTTTCTCCCACCATCTCTACATTGATTTTTTTTCTAGATGACCGTGGTCATGTCTTAAATCACCTCCAAGAACAATCTCCTAAATGTAAGAGTCCGTGCTCAACAGCCAGCATTGAAAACCTCTTTGAAGCAGGTTATTGATGCTGAAGGCCAGTCCATGAGAACCAGAGGACAGAGACATGCTGGGGAGGGGACAGCTGAAGAGACTGCAGTTTGAACTGCACAAACAAGCCAGGAAGAATTTAGAGTCTTAAATAATGATTTATTACCGTCTCTTGAAGTTCCAGGGCTTAACTGCATTAGTCAGGCAAGTGGTTCTCACCTGGACTCTGAAATGCAGTCACAGTGCCTGGTGGCTGGAATTGTTTGAGAGTCAGAGATGGTGACATCACTTATATGTTCGGGGCAGGCCTGGTGAAAACTTCTGTTTGTTGGCCAGATGTTTTTGCTCTGCAGCAGCCTCACTGTGAAGCTAGCTTCTGCCTGCCTGTTCATCTAACATGGTCTCAGGATAAACATTTCCAAAGCCCAGATGTATGTGTCAGGCATATTGAGCCCTAGCCTTAGAAACCACACATCCTCAACTTCCTCTAAGTAGCAGCCCAGATCTACTGTGGCAGGGGACTGCATGACTACTGCATCAGCGGTGTGGTTCCTTCAGAGGCTTTCTTCAAAACAAAGAAGCCTCTGTTTTGTTCAATAAAGTATAGTAGAATTAATATTAGGTAAATTCTAAGACAAGACGGAAAAAAACATTGTCTTCTTTGCTTACTAGAACATCTTAAATGTTTCAGTTTCTATGCAATCCGAGGTCTTGAAGCCTCCATGCTGTGAGGAAGCCTGAGTCAATAAACATAGGCAGACTACATAGACAGGCTTGAGAATGCGTGCGAGCACACAGATACCCTGAACAAGAGACCAGGTACCCTGGATACAGCCTAGTAAGGGAAGTCTACAAATGAGGAGAGATAGGAACAGGTCATTCCCTGAGTTGGCCATGGCGTGGGGAAGGCCCAGGGATAGTAACTATACTCTGACATTTATTTATTACCATTATTCAAAGCTAATATGGAATGGAGCCGTGAATTTCTGGTTTACTTTTGGAATAATGCTTAGAGTTTCTCGGGTGGCTTTTATCAGGCAGACAGGCAATTGGAGGTCCCTTTTGTGGACTCCTAATTCCATTAACTTAAAAACGGACTCAGAAGGAAACTTGAGAACCATTTTACTCAAGTTTGAGAGAAAACTAACAGGGCAGTCAAGGCGTAGATTGCAGCAGTGGGAAGGAGGGAATCGACAAGAGGAAGGGAGTTGTTTTTTCAGGTAGAGTCCACATAAGCAGAAGCCATCAAACAGATGTGGAAAGGGTTCAGGGTCATCAGAAAAAACCGTGAGAGAGCACAGCGCAGGGTCGACAGATTGGAGTTTGGGTCAGTATCCAAAGAAGGAACAAAAAGGAAGGGAAGGGAAAAGTTACTTCTGAGTCAGCACCCTGGAAAGCAGGCAGGCTTAGCACTGAGGATTTTCAAGCAACTGAATAAGGGAGGGGCTTCTGATTATCTCATTAAGGGGATAATTAACGACCACCACCAGCACCCTCCTACTCTGTCTTTAGCAGGGTGAGTCTTTAGCAGGTCTTCAGGTAAATCAGCTTTTCTGAGGGGTGGCCCTCTGGCCATGTGACTGACAGGCAGGGTGGACTAGTTCCTACAGAAAGGGACAATAGTATTTCCTTGTTATGTCTTCAGGCAGGGTGAGTGGTAACCTTAGATTCCACTTTCTGGGCTAGGAAGAAGTCGTTTTCCTTTTACAGACCTCAACAGGGTCTCCTTTTGGTAAGGCATGTTAACCAGGGACAAAGCTGATTACAGGAATGGAGCCATCTCCAGGCCAGCAAATCCGGTAATGCACAAGGGAGCCCTTTAGCTCTAAAGACCCTTTGCACTTAAAACTGAAGGAAGAAAAACAGAGAGAGAGAGAGAGAGAGAGAGAGAGAGAGAGAGAGAGGAGAGAGAGGAGAGAGAGAGAGAGGAGAGAGATATCCGGGCTCTCTGTGCAGAGGCAAGAAGATCTCAAGTATACTGCTGTAAGCGAATGGAATAAACACAATCTGTGCCAGGGACATCAGCTCTGCCTTTCCATTCGTTTCAGGGCAAGTTCGGAGTAGCTCATGCCTTTGAAGCCAGTGGCTCTGCGAGTGGCTTTAGTGTAAAAACTTAAAATAGGCTGATGATCGAGCCTGAGAGAAAAGTCATCGGCAAAGGTGACACCCAAGCTGAATCCATTCCGTCTGTCCTCCAGCCTTGCTAAATATGTTTCTGAAGCACTATGTCCTAAAGGAACAACGATCCCTGACCTCATTTCAAGAAGATCAAGAAGACAACACTAGGACAAGACATTTGAGTGACAAGACCTTGCTTTTTGACTGCAGTGGGATCCCGCGCCTGGAATAAACAAAAGCAAGAGAGGAAAGGAGTGGGAACCAGGGTTGAGGGCCAGCGGGCTGCATCCGAGGGTGGGGATTGGTGGAGGTACGTAGCTAGGACCCCTCCTTCAGTTCAACAAACACCAAGGCACTCATCTGAAACCTGGCTCTCCAGGACGCTGGGTTTTGCTCCAGGGAGAGTCAGGCACACCAAAGAGATGGAGGGTCAGCTGTACCTATGGCCTGGGGGAACTACCAGCTGTGGTCTGGGAGCGAAGGTGGAGGGAGTGTGGAGAAGGGGTAAGCCATCCAAAGAGCCGGCTGAGGTCTGCAGCGCAGGAAGCCGCTGTGGCACCAACAGGATCCCTCAGCGTGCACCAAGGCAGGCTGTATATCGCCCAGGCTGGCCTCAAACCCTGTGCTGCCACGTCTGGCACTGTTTTGGACTGAGGGAAGGATCCATCAGCATCCAACCACATGACTTTAATATAACGCCTGTGGGAGTCTGGAGAGTGGAAAGGGTCCTCCTCCCTTTTGACTGAATGAAAATAAGCCACAGTCTCTTGTGTTTGAGATGGCTTTAGAGTGTAGAAAAGTACCCACATGGACCTATCGGTTGGTATTGAGCACTAATAGCTACCAAGGTTGGCAATTAGAAAATAAAAAAAAAAGCTTGAATCAGGAAACCAAAGAGGCATCCAGTCTTTTAAAACACAAGGACTCCTTTGCTCTAAATACCTCCCAGGGTTCCACCAAAGGCCACACCGCCACGCTTGGCCTTTTCTTTTGACTTAAATCCTGTTTCTGTTTCCAGAGTCCCAGTGCAAATGGAATTCAGCAGCCAAAAATACAAATAAGAAAAAAAAAAAAACAAAAACAAAAAACCCACCTCTTCTAAAGACTCTTAACGTGCATTCATTTAGCTTGCTGTTACTAGATAAGGACTGCGTCTTTTTCTGTGCTGAGAACCCTAAGCAGTCACATAGGCCCAGTACGTCTTAAATGCTGCCTGTGGCCCTGGAACAATGAGCCTGGGGCCCGGGGAGCTGAAGCCGTAGGCAGCCTGCCAAGTTCAACACCGGCCAGTCTGCAGAGCAGGGCCTGCTGGGGGCTGCTTCCGGCTCTGCATAAGATGCGGAGCAAAGATTTCCACTCTGGCTTTCCGCATGCACGTTCCACACTGAAGGCCCAGACCAGCCGTGACCTGTACTGACATTTTCCATGACATTCTTTGTTTTGTTTTCTGCTTAATAGTGTAACTTCAGGGGTTTCTTTTTTTGTAACAATCGCTTGGCAAGAATTACTCTTAGATGTCACGAGGGAGTCACCAGACACAGCTGGATTCTCCCCTGGGCAGACATCTCTTTTTCAAATGGAGCTTCATGGGAATTTTCTGGATTATTTGTGGAGGAACCCTATGCCGCACAGATGTTGGGCAAGATGGCGCCTTGCTTTTGGAAATAAAAGAAGCTGCAGGGAGCCTTATGATAATGTACGTAAGGAATTAAAAATTGAATTTAAAAACGGGACATGCAGGGTGCTGGAGAGATGGCTCAGTGGGTAAGAGCATAGCATTGCTCTGAGCTCCTCTCTGACTCACCGTCACCTGTTGATGCCAGCTCCAAGAGCCCTGACACCTTATTCTTGACTCTGGATGCCTGTACTCACCTAAAAACAGACAGATACCCATACTCATGCATTTTAAAAATGTGACTACATATTGATTTATCTCCATCAGAACAACATTCTTATAAAGTGCTGTATTTTTTCCTCCATTTTCCTTCACTGGAGAATCATCACATGCACTTATAGCAACCCGGCTCAACCTCCAAGAGAAAGGATGATACTAAATGTCTCCTTTGGTGCACTTGGTGGCAAACGAGCTGCACTGGGGATCCAGGAGTTCTTCATCCAGTACTGAACTCTCATTGCTAGGTTCTCATGTCAGAGGAAATACAGCTGCATGCATTTACTGTCTGGCAGTCTCCAATACCATGCCTTCTGGGGGAGTTTTAAGATCAGTTTAAACTTTGCCTTTATGCATAGATGACATGGATTCCACTTGGTGTGTGGCAATGTTCCACACCTGTCCAGAGTGCTACTAACAAGAATTTATTTCCGTTGGAACAGGTATGGTATACTTCCAAAAAGTTCTTTGCTATGATGGCTCAGTGAGTTTTCAGAAAGAGACAATTGTTGACTTTTGCCGGGAGCCAACGGCAACTCCTTCTTTTCCTTGAACCTGGAAAAAGAGAGCCATTGCTCCACCTTAAACATGACTGCTACTGTGCTTATGTAGCTTAAAGATATTTAATTGACTGTTTTTTATTTAGTGCTCCGTCATCTAAATTACCTCACAGGTGTGCTAGCAGATCTCAGATGTTTTCATGAGACTATTGAAGGAATTCACATGTTCTTCAGTAGATGAATCTTAACTGTGATATCCCTATACAAGGGAATATTATACATCTATAAAGAGAAATGAAGAATGACTTCTTTATATGCCACTGTGGAAGATTATTAGAATAAGTGGCTAATATTTTAAGACATGATTATAAAAATTCAAAATGAGACAAGAAGAACTAAACTAATTTTGTATTAAGTTGATGGCAAATCCACTCAGGGAAGAAATTTTTCAAATGACCTTAGAATATGAAAATTAACATGTGTGGTGGGTAATCCCAAAATTTGGAGATGGAAAGAGGAGGATCAGAAGTTCAAGGTCTAGCCTGGACCACTTGAGGCCTTTACTCAAAACAACAAATAACAACAGCCTAAATAAGTAAAACAGGAATAACTAATGAAATAAATAAATAAGGGAAATGTGAATTGACTAAAGGGGCCTACATGTGGGTTATATTCTTAGGACAAAAGAGAGGAAAAAGAGACATTCACAAATAACAGTAATAAAAATGACTCAAAGCTTCAACTCTTTCCAGTAATTGCATTATTGAAAGTGTTACTATTGTTCTTGAGATTGTTGCATGCGCTTCATGGGATAAAACAAGTAATGAAGTAGACATCCTTTGGTCAGGGAGTCTGTCCAGAAGGGACCTGGTGGTAGGGAACTGAGGTTCAGACAGAACTAAGTGACTGCAGCACACAGGTAGTGTCTGCTAGCCCATTCACTCCTGTATTGTCACCTCCCTTCTAGATGCTAATGCCTAAGGAATTGTATGTATTAATATTAAGGAAGTGGAAAATCTACTCCCTTGAAGATCTCATATTATTGGCAAAAGCGTATGTGGTGGTTTGAATATGCTTGGTCCAGGGGGTGGCACTATTAGGGGGTGTGGCCGTGTTGGGGTGGGCGTGGCCTTTTGGAGGAAGTGCATTATTGTGAAGGTGGGCTTTGAGACCTTCCTCCTAGCTGCCTGAGGATGCTCAGCCTTCTCCTGTTTGCATTCAGAGCAAGATATAAAACTCTCAACTCCTCCAGTGCTGTGCCTGCCTGGATGCTGCCGTGCTTCCCGCCATGACGATGATGGACTGAACCTCAGAACCAATAAGCCAGCTCCAATTAAATGCTGTCCTTTATAACAGTTTGCCTTGGTCATGGTGTCTCTTCACAGCAATAGAAAACCTAAAGAAGAGAGCATAACCAGAAATTTATTGTGAAACACAAGAAAGTTTATTAGAACCCCTCCCCCTCCCCACACACATGCTTTATTTTCAAGTAGAAAATTTCCCTGGAAATGTGATCTGTAGCCATCTTGCTGAGAGTCATATATACAAAGAGGTGTCCCTTGCTGTGCACTGGGCACAGTCCACTTTTTCCTCTTGCTCCCTCAGAGCTGCATGAACGGCTAGGCAAAGTTTGTCTCTCCATGGCCTGGCCTGACAATGCTATTGGGTCCTTCAGTGGGGGTATGTCTAAGTAGTGACTGCAGCTAAGTTTGCTTAGCTTACAAGGGCTGGTACTTTTTCCTGACTGAGGTGCTGTGATTGAATTTATATATTTTTATGACTGCAGGCTTATTTCCTGATTTTTTTTTCAGGTTTAAAGAAACTATTCAAAATAATAAACTTCCTTATTCTCTTTTGATTGACTCTGCGGTGACAATAAGGAACAGCTGTTCAGGGAGGCAGCAGTGACTAACTTCTGGCCTCCCGTGGATGGCAATAAAGCCCTTGACTGTAGAAAATGAAGTCTAACCCTTGCATTATCTACCACAACGATTCACCTTCTCCAGTGAGAAATGACCCACAGAATACTAAGCTGAGTGACCTGAAATCAGGAGGAACAAATAAGTAGAATGTCTCAGCTCTATGGTATCACAGGCACTGCACTTTGCACGTCTGCAGGTTCTGTGGGTTCTACCAGCTCTGAATATATACTTTGTGTATATATATATATATATATGACTCTTGACTCTTTCCATATATATATGTACATGCTCTTTCCTTTCCTTTTCATTGTTCCCGAAACAAAACAGCTTGCAATAATTTATATAGCATTTCTGCATGTGGGAGGATTTGCACAGGTTACAAGCAGAAGCAAATTGAGCAACTGAGGACTTGCTGTCTGCAAGCAGCCCTGGACCCTGTCCTTTAGGCACTGAGGCAAGCTGTAGTGATAAGTCTGATCTATGCCATTTCTCTTGCTCTTCCCCAAGTGGGCCCCTTGATAGCTCCTTGTCCCACTGAAAGTAAAATTTTCAGGCTGGTTGTGCTGGTGCATACCTGTAATCTTTGGATTTGGCAAGTCGAGGCAAGAGGATCAGGAGCTTGACATAGTACATCCTGGACTAGCCTGGGCTACATGACAGCCTGCCTCAAAATTAACCCCAAACTTTTTCTTTTTTGACACACACATTCACCCTGAGCTACATGTAGTAGCATGCATTATTATTACACTGTCTTGTGCATCTTAATCCAAGGGTCTTGGGTATCATCCTGGCTTCCTAGTTGGGTTCCGTGAATGGTGTTTGAGGACTGAAAATTTCGCTTATTTCCTGTACACCATTTTGCGAGTGAATGTGATTTTTCTGAAGTTGAGCAGGGATAGTATGGATTGGATTTACATACAGGCTCTGGAGATTGCTGAGGCAGCCGTACCTCAAGAAAGCAGTATACGACAGATAGGTTGTGAGAAATCCTTAAGGAAGGGAAAGGACAGGCAGGTGGAGAAGAGAGGCCGAGGGGAGAGTTTGGGGTGAAGAGAGAGCTTAGAATTGTCCAAATATTTGCCCCTGTTAGGGAGCAGTGAGTAAAATTTACTGGCTAAAACATAAACATCTAATCTGTGCAGTTGAGCAAAACCAATGTGTAGACATGATGGCACAGACCTGCAGTCCAGCATTCAGGAGGCTAAGGAAAGGAAATCATGAGGTTAAGGTCAGCTTGGGACAGACAATCAAACCCTATCTTAGGAAAAACAAGTGATCCTAGGGGTGGGAGAGAGGAGG
Source organism: Mastomys natalensis (assembly GCA_021653895.1). Lineage (NCBI taxonomy): Eukaryota > Metazoa > Chordata > Mammalia > Rodentia > Muridae > Mastomys > Mastomys natalensis. Next base: position 5,542 of record JAJTUV010003419.1, on the reverse strand, counting down.
AGGGCCTGACTTTGCTCCCCAGCACACAGGGAAACAGCCAGGCATGGTGGAGTGCACTTGCAATCCCAGCCTGAGACTGGGAGAGATAGAGGATCCCTGCAGCTCACTGGATATTAAGCCTGAACTACTCAGGGAATTCCAGGTCCCAAATGAGAGATCCTTTCTCAAAAGCAAGATGAGGGCTAAAGATAGTTCTGTATGTAAAGACATTTCCTGGAACCTACGTTATGGAAGCAGAGAACTGACTTTATAGGTTATCCACTGTCTGCCACACATACCTTGTGGAAAATGTGCATGTGAGTGCTAGCATGCATGTCCATGCACAATTAAATAACTGTTCTTTTAAAGGTGGATTGCACATGAAGGTCTCTCTGCCCTTCATATCTATCTGTATGCACCCTACACACACCCATACTGTCTCTCTGTCTCTCCCTCCCTCCCTCCCTCCATTCCTCCCTCCTTCCTTTGCTGTCTCTGTCTAATATACATACCTACACATGACCCATACATACTTATGACCTAGGTATGACCCCCAAATGTCTTACACACATACCTACACACCTATAGATGACACAAACACACAACTAATAGATTATAATTTAAAGCAGTAAAAAGTTGGCAGCTTAGATCTGCAGGACTGGATGGATACCACTGGTGAATCTGTTAGTGGAGAAATAAAGGAACCTTCTCTTTGGTTCTTAGTAAAAGGTCTGGAGGAGAGAGGTCTGGAGAAGGTGTGGACATTGACAACGGGACTCAGAGGTCCAGGCCTCCAATCAGGTTAGCAGCAAAGTCCTTGCTGTACTCATGCAATTAGAACACGGAGACAGCAGACTACAGGGGTAGAGAGGCAAGGCAGAAGAAATACTTTGGCGAAAGAGAAATTCGAAATACCAAGTCAGGAAGACAACAGGAAACTAGTGCAGTGGTGATGATAGAGAAAGCAGGAAGTAGGGAGATGGAGGTGATTACAAGGACGATTGGTGAGTGTAGAGCAACAAACAGTAACCTCTTAAAGGAGGAATGTCAGCAAAAGACTGTGTGGCATATAACCTTTCCTAGAGGTCTGATGATGATCCCCAAACCTCCCAGTCAGGTGTGCACTTCGGTATTCACATTCTGAGGGCATGTGGCTCACTCATGAGTCCTTTAGCAGCTGGCTGTTTCTTCCAGGGCACCAACTCCTCTGAAAGCCAGGGCCGCCGGAGACTGGGCAGATTAAAACAAGAGAGGTACATCAGGCCTTGAGGCCCTTGATTTTCTCAAATGGTAACAGGAAGCATTGAATATTTTCAAACGACATTTCATGTAAATCCTTCTTGAAAGGTGCATAATTGACACTACTAACCAAACTACAATGTAGAAACCCACTTGAGTGATTCAGAATCTCCTGCAGAATTAGCCTTGCTTTGTCCTGTTTCTTAGTGTCCATGACTTTTAGGAAACAGTTTGCCATTAACTCATTAACTATCCATGAGCCAATATTCTTTAAGGCAGTTTCAAATGCTTTAGCCTTTACACAGTAGAGGTGCAAGCTACCTGGGTCACCTACAGCAAAACTGTGCTGAGTTATTACATACCATCCACCATATACAAAGAGGAACCCGGAGTGGCTGCTTTTAAGTGTTGTATGTCAAATGGGACCTTCACAGACTGATTCAAGAGTATTTATTCTGTCTACTGTGGTGCACTTCCTGACTAATCCTTTCATATTTGCTTCAGGATTTCAGAGAGATAAACCGCTCAGTGTGGTTCCCACGGAAAGAATGAAGTTGCTACGGAGGAACTTGGCAGCTGTGGTTCCGGTCCATCACAAAGCTTTCTCTTCCTAAGAGGTTGCCACCATCACCATCTTATTAGTACAAGCCCCTACACATTCTGGGAGAAAAATCATAACACACCATCTTAGGGTTTCATTGCTGTGAAGAGACACCATGACCTTGGCAACTCTTATAAAGGAAAACATTTCATTGGGGATGGCTTACGGTTTCAGAGGTTTAGGCTGCTATCATCATAGCTGGAAGCATGGCAGCATCCAGGCAGATGTGGTGCTGGAGGAACTGAGAGTTCTACCTCTTTACCCACAGGCAGCAGAAGGAAACTGTGTACCACAGTGGGTGTAGCTTGAGCATAAGAGACCTCAAAGTCTGCCCGTACAGTGATTTACTTCCTCCAACAAGGCCATACCCACTCCAAGAAAGGCACACCTCCTAGTAATGACACTCCCTGTGGGCCAAGCATTCTAACACATGAGCCTAAAACACTAAGAAAGTATAACTTAGGGCAAAGAAAATAGATTGATGGAAGGAGAGAGGAGAGAGAGAGATTGGGAGAGAGATGGAGAGGGAACGGGGGAGAGAGAGGGAGAGGGAGAGGAGAGGGAGAGGGAGAGGGAGAGGGAGAGGGAGAGGGAGAGGGAGAGGGAGAGGGAGAGGGAGAGGGAGAGGGAGAGGGAGAGGGAACCAGTCAGAGAATTATCTAACTCTGGAGCCACCTTGGAGAGCTGCTGCTCCATGGCTGCCTAACAAAGATGGAGACAGAGTGCACTTCTTAGTACAGAGTTGGTAAGTAGTCCTTCACTCCCAGCTGCTGGCAATTGCACTACCATGGAGATTTAGCCCCAGCTACTTACAGCTCTATAGCAACCTACTCATTCCACAAGTATTTACTGAGTTTCCATGATTCACCAACATTGTCACAGCTTAGGGAAATCCTGTCTGTCTGTGGTCCCAAGTCTGTTTCTGGCTTCAAAAAAGGAAGTGATCACTCCTTCCAAGCCTTTATGTGATCTGTTCAACTTAACATTTGCCTTCTGAATGGCAATAAATCTGGATGTAGCATCCTAGCTAGCCAGCTCTCCATCACCATGACAGAATACTTCAGACATCAACTTACAAAATGGAAGGTTTATTTTAGTTCGTAATTTCAAGGGTTCCTATGTATGACTAATTGGTCCCATTGCATCTGGACATGTATGGAGGTCATACATCATGCTAGAGACACATGGCAGAAGAAGCTGCTTATATCACAGCAGCCAGAAAGCAAGAGAGAGATAGGCAGCTGGAGAGACAGTTTAGGGGCTGAGTACCCCTGCCCTTAGGAGGGCTGGAGTTCGTGTCCAGCTCCTTACAGCTGCCTGAAACTCCAGCTCCAGGGGATCTAACACTCCTGGGGTTTGTGCACGTACATTGTGGATGTGCATAATTAAAATAATAAAAAATCTTGTAAAGGAAAAGATAAATGGGAAGAATGCTGAGTCCTGATACCCCTTCCAGGGCACACTCAATTGCTAAACTTCCTTCTGCTGGATTTGACCTCCCCCTTCTCCAATATAGCAGGGTAGAGACCAATCCTTCCACCCACAGGCTTCAGGGACATTCAAGACCCAAACTAAGCAAGTGCACATAAACGTGTTTATTCTGTGAGATTCGGCCATGGATAATTTTCCCGTGGCCTTCAGTACTGGAAGATTGGGATTTAGGATGATATTTAGAAGAGGCCTAATCTTTAAATATGTAGTCTGAAATATTTACATGCAGAATAATGTGACATCAGGAATTTTCTCCAGAATAATCTCGGGGACCCAGAGGGACGCAGAGGGAACGGAATCAGTCAGAGTTGATCGTGAGACCTGGATGACAGACAGGAGTAATCCTTTATCTGTCCACCGAATCAGTGCTGACAACGTCCACAATGGACACCTTTTTTAGGTGCTCAACACAAGATTATTCCTGTGTTGCCTGGGTTGATATTAAACTTGAGTAATCCTCCTGCCTCTGCCTCCAGAGTACTAATGACCACACTTGACCGTAGTAAAAACTTTCAAATTACTACACAATGCAGAGTGCATTTCATGACTGGTCTCCGTGTTTACAGCAAGTGTGAAAGGCAGATAAATGCACTTTGGTCCCTGCCTGGGTGAAGCTGACAACGAATTTCAACCCTATGCCTAAAGAAGTCAATGTGACTTTTAAAATCAAAACAGGGATCTGTGCAACAATGACCCATAAAAGATAGCACTGGGGATAACTTCTAAAAAAAAGTGTTTTCAGGGAAAAAAGGAAAGACAACAAAATCTCAGTCATTTAACTAAATTGGGGGAAAAAAAACATAAACAAATGTGTTTCATGAGCCATACCGAACATTTGGTGTCCACAGAGAAACAAAAACACTCTGCGTGTTGAGATAGAGGATACAGGACAAACAATGCACTCCCTGAAGGGAAAATGGATTCTGTGAGCAGTCACTCTACATGTTTGGGTAGGATCACTCATGCACTCGCAGACCATATGTTTTGATAACATGTTCATTCCTGCTGACGCCTAGACATGGCTGCTGCGCTCTTGAACTCACAGCAGCTGTGATTGCATGCACAATGCCTACATGTGAGTGGGCTGCTCACTGGGGTTTTATACATAATGACTGCTGAGGAGGAAACCTCTTTCTTCATAGCCCCTAGTAATGTGCCTATGTTCTTGCTAACAACGCTGTCTTAGTTAGGGTTTTATTGCTGTGAAAAGGCACCATGACCCCAGCGACTCTTACAAAGGAAAATATTTAATTGGGCTGGCTTACAGTTTCAGAGCTCTAGTCCATTTTCACCATGGCATGAAGCATGGCAGCATAAAGGTAGACAGGGTGCTGGAGAAGGAGCTGAGAGTTCTACATCTGGATTAGTAGGCAGCAGGAAGTGAACTCAGACACACCGAGACCTTAAAGCCCATCCACTAGAGACACACTTCCTTCAAGCCACACCTACTCCCCAAGGCCACACTTCTAATAGTGCTACTCCCTATGGACTTAGGGGGCCCATTTTTATACAAACCCTACAAATTCTAATAAAACTCACTGAATCTTTCCCCCTCTCTCTTTCACACACACACATGCACACACATACACACACACACACACACACACACACACCACACACACAAGGATGCAGGCACACATATATGCCACCAAAATGGCATGCAAACAGAAGAAAAAAGGGAAGAGTTTAGCAGAAGTGACAAGAAAACAAGAAAGGAAAAAGGAGATGGGGTATGAGTTTGATCAAAATACATTGTGTACATGTATGAAAATGTCACAGCAAGGCACATTTTATATATTAATATGTGATTAGAACATTTAAATATGTGTGATAAGTGATTCCATAAACATAGGAATATAGGTTATAGAACATCGTCTATTCATAGCTGATTGGAAATGTCAAATTATGATCAATTCTGATGCCTTAGAGAATCTACCTTTCTGGTATGCTATGTGTGAATTCAATTGTCTATATGCAGCTAATCGGAAAATTCAAATTATAATTAATTAATTTTGATCCCATGGAATATCTGCATTTCTGGTATGCTCTGTGTTTTCAACAAATATTTATTGGTTGCTTAGTATGCTTCAAGCAGTGTGGGGAGATGAATAAAAAAGAAAAGAAAAATACCCAAACTCAAGAAGCTTGTATTCCAAGAAAAATTCGGATAATACAATAAATCAGAGATGTGTTGGTAAGAGATGGTTCAGAGGGTAAAGGCACTTTCTGAAA
>JAJTUV010003418.1:0-55321 GCA_021653895.1 Mastomys natalensis | reverse complement strand
GTCAATCCCCTGGAAAACTGTTAAAGATTTCTGTGAAGTATTCCTCATTCCTACCCCACATGATATTATCTGTGCTGTTCAAGAAAAGAGATAGGGAAGTCTTTGGTTTGAGGCACAAGCACACAGAGACAGAAATGAAAACACAAACATGTAAACAAATTAACGAGACAACATTCAGGCAGGAACTAATTCCGATTCATATAACACACAGGAACAACTCAAGACAAAAGGAAAAAAGTAGAGAATTCTAGTCTGGGCTCACTCTTGGGTATATCATATTCTTGAATTCAATTTCCTTATATGCAACATTTGGCATGATCTGGATGCATGGTTAATGCATTCAGGCCAACACCTTTGTAGGAACGTAATATCTCTGGCATCATTTTCATTGTGCTACATGTTATAGATGCCTATCAATGAGATAATGCCACTGCCTACTGTGAGGTTGTCCTCAGAGAACCATGTGATGGTGCTTGTTCTTAGTCCTTTTAACTCCAAAACTGGATGTTTCTTCTCTTTCCTTTATGAGATTTAATTAATCTGGGTGTTTTATTTTTTGAGTATAGTATATTTGTATCAGTATGGGGTATGATGGATAGGTGGACAGGAATGCAGATGAATAAGGAGATCAAGAGAACACTTCTGAACCCCAGGAATACAGACAATTTTTAGCTACCCATGTGGTTACTGGGAATTGACATGTAGAGTGCTAAGCCATCATTCCAGTCCCCAGATCAGGATTTGTTAGGTAAGTGAAAAGCAGGGTGCCATTTAGTTTGCAATGGTTAATGCAGAACCAAAACTAAACTAAACTGTCAACCTTGTGCTATGAAACTAACACTTGGGTTTCTTCTTTCATTTTACAGATGGCAAAACTGAGGCCCAGAAATAGGATATGATTATTTCAAGGCATTGTGTCTATTTCAGCAGTACACTGGCCAGACAAGAGTTTTGGGTTCATGTTTTATACCTCAGGTATGATCTTCAGAATAGTTGGTCAAATGAATGTGGGTGGGGCAGAGAGGCAGGCAGAGCATCTACTGGAGTCCTACTGTGTTCTGAAATCCTGCCCCTATCAGGAGTGATCTGTCACTACAAAGCTTCTCAGCAGAGGGCTTTCCTACTGCTCTTCATGGAGATGCGTGTGGAAAGACAGTGAGAGCCTGGTGACTTGGTCATTGCTCCACACACTGAACTGAAATGGCCGAGAGAGGTCATGAGAGGTAGGAAGAGACAGTTCTTAGGAAGGCAATGGAAATTATTATGGGACATGTAGGCATGGAAAGCTTGCCACCATCCCATGGCTCTGGCATTCTGTTACTCCTCTAAGTTTGGGGAAGTGAGTTGTCTGTTCTTGTCACCTACAGGCTCTCATGATCTTCTGTAAGGGAGAGCTTTGATAAGGATGTGAACGCATTCACTGATCCAGAGCAGAAGAGTACCATATTGGATTAGATGTGTTGTGGGGAGGTTTCTGAAGAACAGTCATTAGGAGCCTGTGTTCTCACTCTGGAGTTTGTTTTGTAGGTAGGTGGATGGCACACATGTTGATTAGTAGCAGTGATAAAAATAATGGCAATTTAATATCCACCATGTCCCTTATCACCAGGAGCACATCTTTGTAATAGAACCAACTCCAAAGAACTACACAACAACTTGCTGCTGGGGCAAGGTCTCCTTATCATGTTTATGACTCACTTATATTTAGGCCTCTTACTGAGACCATGCAGCAGCGTGCCTGGGAGCCCTGGTGCTGCCATGTGATCTTGCTGGAAGAGGCATCACTGTGCCTGAGAGGTAGGGAATAGGGCATGAGAGTCCAGATCACTGCAGAGTACACACACACAGGGACTTTTACATATGAGAGTAAAATCCTGTCTGTAAAACATTCTGCTGGGGCTAAATGGCAGTCTACACAGGTAGTTGAAATGGTTTAAGGAAAGTGGATGTGCTGGATAGTTTTATGTCAACTTGACACAAGCTAGAGTCATCAGAGAGAAGGGAGTTACAACTGAGAAAGTATATCCACAGGAGCAGGCCATGTGGACCCAAGCCAGTAAGTAGCACCCCTCCAAGACCTCTGTGTTAGCTTCAACCTTCAGATTCCTCCCACGTTTGAATTTCTATCCTGAGTTCCTTTGATGATATGTAGTAGTGTGGAAGTATAAGCATTACAGAGACACACACACACACACACAGACAAACATACACCCACACCCACACACTATATACATATACGTATACATATACATATACATATATATATATTAGTTTGTATGTATATGTTCCTCAGAATAGTTGCATTTAGGTTAAGCAGAAAAGAAAATATTATTTCAATAATAGTAACCTTACTATTGAAGAGGGCTTTGGTTTTGCCTACCCTTTGTGTGGCATTCAGGGTAGTACTTCTATAGGGCACAGTCTTGAGCATAAGTCTTTGTGCATACCTCAGACAGCTTCATTGAGATGCACAATTGTATCAGTGACATAGTCACTGCATTCCAGGTAATATTTAATGTTGATAAAAGAAATAGTTTTATTAAATTTCATACACTTTATTTTACTGTGTCAGGACCATAACCTGAGCTAGACTGAAATGTTGTGTTCTGTTCAAGTGAAGAGGCCATTGGTTCCTTTTCTATCTCTGTAAACACTTCTATCTTTTTGACAGGTATCAGATATGATCTAGTATTGGAGTCCTATGAGAAGACTTCAGAGTGCTTATGAGAATATTCCCAAAAAATCCAAGCAAGAATCTTGCGACCATAGTTTCTTCAATACACCAAATTGTCCATGGAATGTGTTTTCATGATTCTCCCTGGTGTTTTGGATAGGAGTGAGTTTATTTCAGATTACTCATTAATGCTTGCTTTTGTAATTCCACTAACTGTTAAAATGACCGTTCATTTGCCTTTATGGAAAAACATAATGTGGCCACTTGTAGTTAGTTCTTGTGAATGTACAAAGCTTGATCTCATGAGAATTATATGTTGAACTCAAGAGTATATAAATATTATCTAAGGCTTTGAATGAAGATGGCTTTAGCATAAGACTTTAATATATTTTTTGTTGGGCTCCATTCTCCTAGGTCCCACTGCCTCTAGAGCACAGAGGCAGGGAGAACTAAAGGTTACTTTGTATTTTAACCTGAGCTCCTTGGAAACACATAGTATTTTATTTTTATTTTATTGCAGTATTAATATATAATTTTGCATGGGTTGATTGCAAATGTAAACAGTTTTATCTTTAATTCACAATTTTACATTTATCCCTGCCCTTAATCTGCTTGTTGAGATTACAGTGAGTCTGGAGGAATTGAAGCAATTTTTATGTGATGCTTAATTTCAGGGTTAAAATTAATTTTAATAAAATTTAGTTCTATAATTGTCTTAGCTAGTTTTTTACTGCTGTGAACAGACACCATGACCATGGTAATTCTTATAAGGATAATATTTAATTGGGACTGGCTTGCTGGTTCAGAGGTTCAGTCCAGTATCATCAATGCAGGAGCATGACAGTATCCAGGCAGGCTTGGTACAGGCTGAACTGAGAATTCTACATCTTCCTCTGAAGGCTGCCAGCAGAATACTAGCTTCCAGGCAGCAAAGATGAGGGTTTTAAAGCCCACATCCACAATGACACACCTACTCCAACAAGGCCAAACCTCCATATAGTGTCACACCCAGGGCTAAGTATATGTAAACCATCACAATATAGTTTTTCAATTATAATTACAATATTTCATGATGTAGCCATCTTTATCTTTGGTTAAACTGGAACTTGCTCTATTGACCAGGCTTACCTCAATTCACAGAGCTCCATGATCCTCTGCCTCATGGTTCAGTTCTGCATTTATGGATTAAAGTCACTGCTACAGAGGACACACATATAAATAGCACACAAAGTCACCATCAATTTCTTGTATGTTTGGCCCTTTCATTTGGTAACTTTTTTACATCATCTCATTGAGGAAGTGGTGTCCCTTCTTAGGTATAGGATTATAGTAAAACCAGTGGACTCTCAGTGCCATGTACACAGCAGGTGATGTGATGGATAAAGGGACTTGAGCAGCACCCCACAATCACCTGACTCCTGCCAGGACAGAGGCATCAGCCTCAGAGAGGAAGGTCTGCAAGCTGCCAAAGACACTATTCTTTTACAACAAGGGGTGACAGCCAAGGGCTGAGTACTCCAGAAATCAGCAGCCATTTTCATTTATCTTGCTCAGCTTAGTTCATGCACTTTTGAGTATCTTGCTCTGGCCTTAATCTAGGTGAGGATGCAGGAGCCTCTTCATTCAAAGAGACCTGAAAATATGGGTTTTCAGTAAAAATTACAAAGTGTTCTTTTATCCACCCCTTGTAACTGACCACCCATTTCCATTGGCCTGATCCAGGGAGCAACACCCGAGTGCCTCTCTTCCACTCAGTGTGTCTTGTTCAAAGAGTTCGCCCTATCCCTGGTCTTGTTTATGAGGCTGGTCTCAGGCTTTGCCACATGCTGTGTAGGTATATCAATGACTCTTGCTGATACATTATCACCACCCCCTATATGTGTGTCTTAGTAAATATTTATGTTAAGACTACAGTATTCAAACATACATGATTAAATAGAAAAGGGTATCATTACCATTCTATCTGTATGAGTTAGCTGGTTTCTCCATGACCTCCCTTATTTGCTGTCAGGATTTTACTTTTGCTCAAAAGTCATTTGCTTTTTGTTTGCTTGTTTGTCTTGTTTTGTTTCATGCATGGAAAGGCAAGAACAGACGCTGTGTAGACATTTTAAATTTGTATTGATGGTGCCCTTTCTTCCTGCTGTCTTTGAGGGAAACCAAAGTAGAACTTGGCACTGCTATCAGAGATGCTTCTGAGGGTTTGTTTCCCAGGAGGATGCACTGCTGTCTTCTGAGACCTCTAAACTGGGATCTCACTCACGGCTTTTTTGATGGAAAAGAAACCCAAGGAGCATGTGCTTGGTTCTAGATTCTGAGTGCTATCCATGCTGTCCTGTAATAGTCATGACATGTGAAGACATTCTTAATGATTATAAACCCTGGAGCAGATACTGGTCTCAGTCCCTCTCCAAATTCTATTCCTGAAGTCAGGCATATGCGTGTTCTAGTGTACAAATTTCCTGGCAAATTTCCTCTTCAGGAAAAGTCCTTTTAAGCAAAGAAAGGGTGGGAGGCACACTACATTTTCTTCAGTCTTTCCTCTCCAGACAGATCAGATAGCTGATCAATGTGAAGGTGTGAAGGGAGGGGCACTGGTTCCACTTTCAATGCAGAGGGAGGTTGGGAGGTGGTGCAATGGTTATCATACAACTCTGCCCTCTATTTTAGTTACCTTTGCACTGCCATGTGGACTTATTATTTATAATTAGATATGTTGTCATTGCATAGTTGTATTTTTGTTGGTTTAAAGCATCTTTGAATTAATTTTTTCTGTATCCCATTAGAAACACTGGGAAGCTAGATTGAGTTCTGGTTCCCTTAGAATTTTGACTGAAGAAATCTTTGATGAATGTACATCAAAGCAGAAGCAAGGGTGTCCAAAACACCCATGAGTGGGGAAACTTCGTGGAATCCACTTTTGTTAGTATTTGATTAAGTATATGTGTAAGCTTTGGGGGAAATTATACAGGACACATGTTTCTGTAAAAGATCTGTCATTGGAACTTTACATCTATTTTTCTGACTGGGGTGTGACTACTTACTAAAACTTAGAGGACCACTTCAAGGCTCAACCTGTAAATGCGATCTAGTTCTGCTCCGTAGAAGCAGATGATGTTGCAGGGGTGATGAACATTTCATTTTACTGCCCTGACCTTAATTGTGGTCAAATTTGTGCTACCAATAAGGACTTCATTTTCAGGATTAAGTAGGTTGCCATTTCATGGTATTGTTGCTCTAAAAGACTGTTCTTTTGTATTCCCTACCACATTATGAAGATTTCTAATGATACCTTTGGGCAAGGTCTTTTTAGATTATTTTCGTAAAAGAATCGCTGATGATTTTGCATTATGGGGCATCCAAATGACGTGTCATGATGTGATGATTGTGGCTCTCTATGTGGCCTCACTCTTAGTGTTTGATAACTAAATGTTCAAGCTCTTAGAAGAGTTTGTTGAGTGAGTATAAGAAAACAATAATTTTTTTTTTTTTTTACAGATAAGAGTTGTAATTTGTCCATCTCATGTGCAGTCACCAAAGGCAGATGCTGATGTGGATGCCAGGAAGTGCATGCTGACAGGCCTGATACAGCTGTCTCCTTAGAGGTCTGCCAGAGCCTTACATATACAGAGGTGGATGCTCACAGCTAACCAGTGAACTGATCAAGGGGTTCCCAATGGAGAAGTTAGAAGACTGAAGGAGATGAAGGGGTTTGCGGTCCCATGGGGAGAGCAACAATACCAACAAACAAGAGCTCCCAGTGTCTAAACCACCTGCCTGGGAGCACATAGGGAGGGACCCATGGCTCCAACTGTATATGTAGGGGAGGGTGGCCTTGTCAGACAAAGGTGGAAGAGGAAGTCCTTGGACCCATGAAGGCTGGATGCCACAGTGTGGTGGAATTCATGGACAGTGAGGTGGGAGTGGATGGGTGGGTGGGTGGGGGCACATCATCTTAGAAGCAGGAGGAGAGGGCATAGGATAGGGGGTTTCTGGGTGTGTGGGGGAAATTGGGAAAGGGGATAACATCTAAAATGTAAATAAAATATCCAATAAAAAAGGGGAAAAAAAAGAGCTGTAATTTGAATTTCTGTTTTTCTTAATGTAAATTCATTGTGACTAAAAGACTAAAAATAGAGAACTACTGCAAAGTCCAAGGTATCAATGGGAAGCCTTCAGATAATGCTCCTGAGCACCTGTGCAGCACAATATTTCCCTTAACTTCTACTCTTGCACCTCTACTACAGGAGCTCCCAAGTATCTCTTTCCATGGAGGGTGGGCAGCTGTCTCTGAGGATTCTTTTGTTGTGCTCTTTCTCTGGACATCTTCATGAGAAAAGAGCCTCAATACATAGAGGAGCATATGTTTGGGCCTTGGTTCTTTGTGGTGTCAGTGGTCACAGCATAGTATGAGGTTGATAAATATGTGCTTCTTAGTAATAATTCCTCAGAGGTAATAATCTTCCTATTCTCTCTGTAAGTCTTGTTTGAGACAAGGCTGAAGTGATGGGGTTAGGCTTTGTGTAGAAAAAACACAAACCTCTTTAGCTCAGACAGGGTAGGAGCAGTGGTGAGTGGAGAAACACTGGCTCCCCTCTGTAGAACACAGGGAGTTTGGGAAGTTTTACTTGGGTCTATGTTCTCTGCTTCTATTATGTTCAAATATTCATTGGCAAATCATACTCTTATATATGATTAAATGTGTTTCCATGTATTTTGTTGCTTTAAAGCATATTTGATACTCTGTATTTCGTACTCCATTTAAAACATAATTTTAGGTTGGAGTCTGGTTCCGTCCATATTTCTTCTGTGGACCTAGATCATATATCTTCAGCTTGTTGTAGCTACAGGTGTGCCAGAATGTCCAGTATGATGTGCCTCTTTTGGCATCCTCTGCAATTTATTGATTATGTAGATCTTCAAGCTCTGGGGATTGATGATGTTGGGTATAAGTTTCATGAAAGTATCTACCTATTAGTCATTGAATTCTGTCTCTATGAATGGGACATTCATTGAACTGCAGTGTGTGTGCTTCTCAGCACCTCAGGGACACAATATTCAGTTTAATACAAACCCTGGTTCTAACTCTGGAAGTGCTGCAGAGGGTGTGTTTCACTGGGGACAGGCTTCTAACTATTGAGGGTTTTATTCTTGTGGTGTTCTTGTGGCATCTTTCCTGGAAAAGGAACCAATATTCCTGTGAAGAAATGCTTTATCTAGGTTCTGAGCACTCTGAATGGTCACATATTGTGGGTTTTCATAGTTGAAGTTTGTGAAGAGGAAAACTCTTAAAGCAAGGTTAACAGCAGTGAATTCTTGAAGCTGATGCTGCTCTCAGTCTTTCAGGAACTGCTATCCATGACGTGAGGATGATGCCCATGCTGTGGTGGAGTTTTGGTTTGTGATGTTCTTCTTCAGGGAAGATACAGTGGAAGGCACACTCTGCCTTCAGGTCTTTTCCTTCCATCTACTGGCAGTTTAACAAGAGTGGTTGGAGTGAAAGTGTAAATGGCAGGGGCACTGGTACCTTCATCAGATGCAGTGGGGAATTGGGACATTGTGCAGGGGGGTCACTGTACTGCCTACTGTGGTCACACTGTCACTACCTGGTGAAATTCTTCTTAGTCAGTTATTTTATGTAATATGGTTGGACATTGGTTGCTTTAAAGTATCTCTGAATTCCTATATTCAGTAACCCATTAAAAAGACTCTAATCCCCTCACTTGGTCCATTTGGCTGGGGCAGACACCTAGCTGGTCTGCTCCCTTGAAAACACCATATCCTGAGCCATTCTAGAGGAATACTGCACTCAGAGCAGCAGGATTTTAGGATCCCAGAGGTGGCCTGAGTCCCAGAAGTTCTTCCATCCAGGAGCTCATGATCACAAAGACATCTGAACTCTGAGGAGTTCTGACACAAGCAAGATAACTGGAAAGACAGGCTCCATTCAGAGACAGTGAGTACAGGTAACACTAGAGTTAACCAGATGGTAAAAGGCAAGTGCAAGAACATGAGCAATAGAAACCAAAGTTATTTGGCATCATCAGAACCCAGTTATCCCACCATAGCAATCCCTGGACACCCCATCATGCTGGAATAGCAGGAATCAGATTTAAAATCACTTCTCATTATGATGATAGGGGACTTTAAGAAGGGCATAAATAACTACCTTAAAGAAGAACAGGAGAACACGGGTAAACAGGTAGAAGCTCTTAAAGAGAAAACACAAAAATCCCTTAAAGAATTACAAGAAAACACAACCAAACAGGTGAAGGAATTAAACAAAACCTTTCAGGATCTAAAAATGGAAGTAGAAACAATAAAGAAATCTCAAAGGGAGAGTACCCTGGAGACAGAAAACCTAGGAAAGAGATCAGGAGACATAGACGCAAGCATCACCAATAGAATACAAGAGATAGAAGAGAGAATCTCATGTGCAGAAGATATCATGGAAAACATTGACACAACTGTCAAAGAAAATGCAAATGCAAAAAGCTCCTAACTCAAAACATCCAGGAAATCCAGGACACAATGAGAAGACCAAACCTAAGGATAATAGGTAGAGATGAGAGTGAAGATTCCCAACTTAAAGGGCCAGTAAATATCTTCAAGAAAATTATAGAAGAAAATTTCCCTATCCTAAAGAAAAAGATGCCCATAAACATACAAGAAGCCTACGAAACTCCAAATAGACAAGACCAGAAAAGAAATTCCTCCTGTCACATAATAATCAAAACATCAAATGCACAAAACAAAGAAAAAATACTAAAAGCAGTAAGGGAAAAAGGTCAAGTAACATATAAAGACAGACCTATAAGAATTACACCAGATTTCTTACCAGAGGCTATAATAGCCAGAAGATCCTGGTCTGATATCATACAGACCCTAAGAGAACACAAATGCCAGCCCAGGTTATTATACCCAGCAAAACTTCCAATCACTATAGATGGAAAAACCAATATATTTCATGACACAACCAAATTTATACAATATCTTTCCACAAATCCAGCCCTACAATGGATAACGGAAAACTCCAACACAAGGAGAGAAACTACAATCTAGAAAAAGCAAGAAAGTAATCTTCCAACAAATCCAAAAGAAGATAGGTACACAAACATAATTATCATCTATTAACTAAAATGACAGGGAGAAACAATCACTTTTCCTTAATATCTCAACATTAATGGACTTAGAATTTTGCTGCATACATGAAACACATCTCAGTGGCAAAGACAGACACTACCCCAGAGTAAAGGGTTGGAATACTATTTTCCAAGCAAATGGTCCCAAGAAACAAGCTAGAGTAGCCATTCTAATTTTGAATAAAATTGACCTTCAACCAAAAGTTATCAAAAATTATAAGGAAGGACACTTCATAGTTGTCAAAGAAAAAAACTACCAAGATGAACTCTCAATTCTGAACATCTATGCTCCAAATGCAAGGGCACCCACATTCATAAAAGAAATTTTACTAAAACTCAAAGCATACATTGCACTACAATAGTAGTGTAGAGATTTCAAAACCCTACTCTCAGCAATGGACAGATCATGGAAACAGAAACTAAACAGAGACACAGTGGAATTAATGGAAGTTATGAACCAAATGGATTTAATGGATATCTATAGAACATTTCATCCTAAAAAAAAAAGAGAATATACCTTTTTCTCAGCACCTCATGGCACCTTCTCCAAAATAGACCATATAATTGGGCACAAAGCAGGCCTCAACAGATACAAAAATATTGAAATAATCCCTTGCATCCTATCAGATCACCATGGATGAAGGCTGGTCTTCAATAATGACAAAAACAATGGAAAGGCCGCATATACGTGGAAACTGAAAAATGCTCTACTCAAGGATGACTTGGTCAAGGAAGAAATAAAGAAAGAAATTAAAGACTTTTTAAAATTTAATTAAAATGAAGGCTTATCTTACCAAAACTTATGGGACACAATAAAGCAGTGCTAAGAGGAAAACTCAACAGCTTTTAAGTGTCTACAAAAAGAAATTGGAGAGAGCATACACTAGCAATTTGACAGCATACCTGAGAGCTCTAGAATGAAAAGAAGCAAATATAACCAAGAGTAGTAGATGACAGGAAATAATTAAACTCAGGGCTGAAATCAACTGAGTAGAAACAAAAAGAATTATACAAAGAATGAACAAAAGCAGGAGATGGTTCTTTGAGAAAATCAACAAGTTAGATAAATCCTCAGCCAGATTAACCAGAGGGCACAGAGACAGTATCCAAATTAATAAAATTAGAACTGAAAAGGGAGACATAACAACAGAAACTGAGGAAATTGAAAAAATCATCAGATTCTACTATAAAAGCTTTTACTCAATAAAACTGGAAAATCTGGATGAAATGGACAATTATCTAGACACATAACAGGTTCCAAAGTTAAATCAGGAGCAGATAAATCATCTAAACAATCCCATAACCCCTAAAGAAATAGCAACAGTCAATAAAAGTCTCCCCACCAAAAAAAGCCCAGGACCAGATGGTATTAGTGCAGAATTCTTTCAGATATTCAGGGAAAACCTAATACCAATTCTCTTCAAACTATTCCACAAAATAGAAACCAAAGAAACACTACCCAATTCATTCTATGAAGCCACAATTATGCTCATACCTAACCCTCACAAAGACCCAATGAAGAAAGAAAATTTAATATCAATCTCCCTTACTAATATTGAAGTGAAAATACTCAATGAAATTCTTGCAAACCAAATATAAGAACACATCAAAACAATCATCCATCATGATCAAGTAGGCTTTATCTCAGGAATGCAGGGATGGTTGAACATTCAGAATCCATCAATGTAATCCACTATATAAACAAACTCAAAGGAAAAAAAAAACACATGATCATCTCACTAGATGCTGAGAAAGCATTTGACAAAATTCATCATCCCTTCATGGTAAAAGTCTTGAATAGATCAGGAATTCAAGGTCCATACCTAAACATAGTAAAAGCAATATACAGCAAACCTATAGCTAACATCAAACTAAATGGAGAGAAACTTGAAGCAATCCCACTAAAATCAAGGATTAGATAAGACTGCCCACTCCCTACCTATTCAACATATTGCTGGTAGTCTTAGCTAGAGCAATTAGACAACAAAAAGAAATCAAAGGGATACAAATATGAAAGGAAGAAGTCAAAATATCACTATTTGCAGATTCTATGATAGTATATTTAAATGACCCCAAAACTTCCAGGTTAGAGAACTCCTAACCCTGATAAACAACTTCAGCAAAGTGGCTGGTTATAAAATCAACTCAAACAAATCAGTAGCCTTCCTCTACTCCAAAGATAAACAGGCTGAGAAAGAAATTAGGGAAATGACACCCTTCACAATAGTCACAAATAATATAAAATACTTTGGTGTGAATCTAACCCAGTAAATTAAAGAACTGTATGACAAGAACTTCAAGTCTCTGAAGAAAGTAATCAAAGAAGATCTCAAAAGATGGAAAGATCTCCCATGCTCACGGATTGGCAGGATTAATATAGTAAAAATTGCCACCTTGCCAAAAGCAATCTACAGATTCAATGCAATCCCTATTAAAGCCCCAACTCAATTCTTTACAGAGTTAGAAAGAGAAATTCTCAAATTCATTTGGAATGACAAAAATCCCAGGATAGCAAAAATTATTCTCAACAATAAAAGAGCTTCTGTAGGAATCACCTTCCCTGACCTCAAGCTGTACTACAGAGAAATAGTGATAAAAACTGCATAGTATTGGTACAGAGATAGGCAGGAAGATCAATGGAATAGAATTGAAGACCCAGAAATTAAACCACACACTTATGGTCATTTGAGCCTTGGTAAAGAAGGTAAAACTGTCCAGTGTGAAAAGGACAGCATTTTCAACCAACGGTGCTGGTTCAACTGGAGGACGACATGTAGAATACAAATCGATCCATTCTTATCTCCTTGTACAAAGCTCAAGTTCAAGTGGATAAAGGACCTTCACATAAATCCAGATACACCACAACTAATAGAAGAGAAGGTAGGGAAGATCCTTGAATACTTGGGCACAGGGTAAAAGTTCCTGAACAGAACACCGATGGCTTATGCTCTGAGATTAAGAATTGACAAATGGAAGCTCATAAAATTGCAAAGTTTCTGTAAGGCAAAGGTCACTGTCAATAGAACAAAATGGCAACCAACAGATTGAGAAAAGATCTTTACCAATCCTACATCCAATAGAGGGCTAATAGCCAATATATACAAAGAACTCAAGGAATTAGACTTCAGACAACCAAATAACCCTATTAAAAATGGGGTACAGATCTAAACAAAAAATTCTCAACTGAGGAAACTTGAATGGCCGAAAAGCACCTAAAGAAGTGTTCAGCATCCTTAGGGAAATGCAATCAAAACAACCTGGAGATTCCATCTCACACTAGTCAGAATGGCTAAGATCGAAAACTGAGGTGACAGTAGATGCTGGCAAGGATGTGGTGAAAGAGGAACTCTCTTCCATTGTTGGTGGGATTGCAAGATGGTACAACCACTCTGGAAATCAGTCTGGTGGTTCCTCAGAAAATTGGACATAGCATTACCTGAGGACCCCGCTATACCAGTCCTGGGCATATACCCAGAAGATGCTCCAACATACAACAAGGACATATGCTCCACTATGTTCCTAGCAGCCTTATTTAGAATAGCCAGAAGCTGTAAAGAACCCAGATGTCCTTCAACAAACTAATGCATACAGAAAATATGGTACATTTACACAATGGAGTATTACTCAGCTATTAAAAACAATGAATTCGATAAATTCTTATGTAAATGGATGGAACTAAAAAATATCATCCTGAGTGAGGTAACCCAGTCACAAAAGAACACATGTGGTATTCACTCACTGATAATTGTATATTAGCCCAAAAGCTCGAAATATCCAAGATACAACTGACAGACCACATGAATCTCATGAACAAGGAAGACCAAAGTGTGGTTGCTTTGGCCCTTCTTAGAAGGGGTAACAAAATACTCACGGAAGCAAATATAGAGACAATGCGTGGGGCAGAAACTGAAGGAGGGGTCATCTGCAGACCATTCCACCTGGGTATCCATTCCATGTGCAATCACCAAAGGTAGACTCTGATGTGGATGCCAGGAAGTACATGCTGACAGGAACCTTATATAGCTGTCTCCTTAGAGGTCTGCCAGAGTGTGACACATTCAGAGGTGGATGCTCACAGCTAACCATTGAAATGATCAAGGTGTTCCCAATGGAGGGGTTAGAGTGAAGACTGAAGGAGCTGAAAGGGTTTGCGGCCCCATTGGGAAAGCAACAATACCAATCAACCAGAGCTCCCAGGGTCTAAACCACCAGCCTGGGAGCACATAGGGAGAGACCCATGGCTCCAGCTGTATATAAAGGGGAGGATGGCCTTGTTGAGCATAGGTGGGAGAGGATATCCTTGGTCCCATGAAAGCTGGATGCTGAGTGTTGGGGAATTCAAGGATGGGGAGGTGTGAATGGGGGTGTTGGGGGGGCACATCCTCATAGAAGCAGGAGGGATGATGGGATAGTTGGTACCTGGGCAGGCGTGGAAATGCTATAAGCGGATAACATCTGAAATGTAAATAAATATTGAATAAAAAAAGTGGTGGGTCCAAGAAAAGAGTAGGACAGAGGAAAAGTTAGAGGCAAGAAAAATGGTAGAGATAATATAAATGGAATGCTTATATCTGAAATTCTGCAAAAATTAGTATATCTATTATAAGGCCCCACCTCTCCACACATGCTTTCTGGAAGGAACATGAATATTTTAGCCAAACCATAGGTGTAGCAGTAGTAAGTGCACTCTAGGCATTTGAGAAACTTCCATTCTGTTATAGTATTTTCAGTAATACAAACACAAACATGGCCTCTATGCCATGCAGCATCCGTAGACATCGACTACCTTTCATACACTATCCCACCAGTTCCCAAAGTATGATTGTTAGGATTCTTCAGAGGATTTGTGATGTAATTCTTGTTTTCAAAATATTCTAAGGAATTATGCAATTTCCTTATACCTAGTTTCTCATTTATTGCATAGATTTACCAAGGTGATACAATACCTTTCTTGTCCTAGAAAATGTATTTCTTATACTATAGTCTAATTTTACTAACATGGTGGTTTTATTGTTATTTAAAGTAAGACAGAAAAATATTTATACTCAAATTTTCATAAAATATATTTTATTATATTCTTCCCCCTGTCTTAACTTCTCCCAGATATTCCCCATTTTCCTCCTAAATTCATGATCTGTCTCTTTTTCAAAAATAAAAGAGAAAAACATTATGAAAACAAAAAATCAAAACAAACAAACAAAGAAAAGTCACAAACAAAAACATGGAGTTCATTTTGTATTAACCAACTATTCTTGGGCATGGGACTTACCTTGAATTGTGGCTGATATACTCAGTGACACTTCATTGAAAAAAATTGATATTTTTCTTTCCTAGAGTGTATCCATTACAAATGTATTTCTCCGTGAGTTCATATGTGCACTAGTACTGTTGTGTCTGGAAGAATCTGTTTTCTTGGAGTCATTCACCACTCCTAGTTCCTAAAATCTTTCTACCTCAACAACCTTAAGGGAGTGTTTTGATAGTCATCCATCCCATTTGGGGCTGCTTTCTTCAGTTATTCACATTATCTATTTGTGGATTTCTTTGTTAATTTCCATCTAGGCAAGAAAGAAGGTGTCTGATGAAGGCTGAGAGATGCACTGATCTGTGGGTATAGTGATATGTCCTTATGAGTCATTTCATTGCTCTTTTCCTAGAAAAATAGTAGTACAATTTCCCGTAAGCCCACTGTGATCTATCAAATCTTAAGTTCTTGCAACTTTCTCATCATTAAGTATGAGTTTCAACACATGGTGTGGTGATTAAATCTAAATGACCAGTTTAAATTGCTAACATGCTATTTATATATACAACTTATCTTAAAATATGCTTATTGATCCAGAGTTAGTGACCAAAGTAAGGAAGATGTCACCTAGAGAGGAAAGACACTCATTGCTGTCCACTGTCCTGTATTCAAGTACACACATGTGCATACACACATACATATGTTTACATACATATACACTTACACTCCTAGAAAGCTCATTTATGTGTACCTCTCTTAGAGAATGTAAGAGGGCTAGTTAGGGACTGCATGTTTACAAATCACTGTGTTAATAAGTCAAAATGGGAATTTGTTCACTGAAGCAAATTATTTTCTTTTCATGGGCAAATATAAAAAAAAAAGTCAGACTGAGAAATAAGGAAATCTGTGGCAATACATAATAAAATTCCAGATAAACACACATACATAGACACATCAGTGAGTATACTTTAAGACATTATTTCAAAATAAAATCAAATTTTCAGTGCTGAAATGGCCCTATGGGTAATGTTTAGCCTTTGCTATTTCTTCAAGAATCCAGGAGTACTACTGCAGTACTGGGCTTCCCAGAGGCAATGTCCAAAAATTATGTTTTAGAGAACTTAGCACTGTTCAAACTACCAGCTAGTCCTTAATAGCTTGAAATATAATGGAATTTATGGCTGTGTTTTCCTAATTTTGCGTGAATTAAAAAGTGTTTGTCACTTTCAGACTACTAACAAACTCTTTTAGCATGCAGTCTCATACTGTGAATCTTAACTCTAATTTGAATTACATGATTATGGTAAAAATCTTCTAATTACTGTTCTAAATTCTCTCTGTTTCCATGCTTCCCCCTCTGTCTCTTTGTCCTTGTTTCTCTCTCTCTCTCTCTCTCTCTCTCTCTCCTCTCTCTCTCTCTCTCTCTCTCTGTGTGTGTGTGTGTGTGTATGTGTGTGTGTGTGCTCGTGCGTGCTGGAGCTCATGCATGCAGGCATGCATGAATATGTTCATGTGTGTAAAAGCAGCGGTAGATATCAGGCATCTCTCTACCATTCTTCACTGTACTTTGTGAGATAGTATCTCCCATTCGGGCTGGAATTCACCAATTTGACTAGGCTAATAGCCCAAAGAGCTTCAGGTATCCACTTCTCTCTGCCCTACCTTCAGTGCTGATTACAGACACATGCCACATTGCCTGGTTTTATATGTAGGTTTGAGGGATTTAAACTCAGTCCTCACATTACTGTGACAAGTTCTTTACTGAATAATCTATCTCCCCAGCCCTTAACTTTCTTTTTTTTTATGTAAAGAACAATGGTACTGTATCATAAATATTAATAACATACTACCTCTTAACAATGCCCACTTCTTAATCTACCAAATTTACGGATATGCCCATAAGGCAAAGTGGACTTTGAAAATGTGGTTAGGATTAAAGAAATTATATATAAAATAAAAGAAAGACATATTAATGGCTGGTTGAGTAATGTCACTTGAGGCCCTTAATAAGAGAGGGAGGGAGGGACACACACAGAGAGACAGAGATACAGCAGACAGAGACTGAGACAAAGAAATAGATGATAGTTGATAGATAGATAAAAGATAGATGATAGATAAATGATATGTGAAGAGACAGACAGAGACAGAGAGAGGGGGAGAGAATAAGGAAGAGGAAGAGGAGGAGGACAAGAGAAGGGAAGCAGAGGGAAAGGGAACAAAAGGGAAGAGGATATATTTTAACTGATTGCATGGTTGTTGGAAGCTTGATGTGTCCACAATCTGATGAATTCTGCCAACAAGCTGAAAATACAGAGAAAGCTTCCAGTTTATATGTAAAGGTAATTATCTGGAAGAATTCCTTCATCTCTCTCCTTCAGGGATGGTGGTGGTAGTGGTAGTAATATGTATGATTCTTTATATTATTAAATTGAAAAGATAGAGTGACATACTGGTAAACTGTTTAACATTCAAATGGTATGACACATTTACAGAAGAACTGCTACATAATGTATATTTTTATTGCAGGAATAAGTTAATAAAGATAGTATGCAGTTATGTGATCTACAGACTTGATCACAACATTAATTTAGAAGAATATAGCAATTTTCAGAGAAATGAAACAACATTATAATCAAATTTTAAAATCAAAGACGCTGCAAGTTATAAATATAAACCTTTGTTTTAAAGCTTAAATTCTTCTTAGAGTCAATGCTACAAACATGTTATGTAGTAAGAAGATATACTGTCTTGCTAATAAGAGTTCAAGCAGAGAGAATGTTGTGTGATTATAGCCTGGGCTATAAGAACAGCTAGCAAAAACCTACTTTGTGAATGTATTGAATGTTTATAATTTCATATATAAGAATATGTATATTTATACATACTATCTATCTATCTATCTATCTATCTATCTATCTATCTATCTATCTATCTATCTATCTATCTATCCTAAGTGTAATAAATAAAATTCATATCAATTGAAAGGGTGTTTTATATTAATGAAATATTTTATTTATTTTTGGTTTTTTTCGAGACAGGGTTTCTCTGTGTAGCCCTGGCTGTCCTGGAACTCACTCCGTAGACCAGAATGGCCTCGAACTCAGAAATCTGCCTGCCTCTGCCTCCCAAGTGCTGGGATTAAAGGTGTGCGCCACCACCTCCTGGCTGTTTTCTTTTCTTTCTTTTTTTTTTTTTTTTTTTTCCTGTGAGCAAGCACAGGCGGGATTCGAACCCGGGAGAGACAGACGGCCGCCCCGGACTCCAGAGAGCAGTGACTGCAGCGGTGCGCCAGCGCTGGCCGGCTGAAATATTTTAAGTAACATATATATTCCTTAAAGTTATTTCTTGCTGAAATATTAATGACTTGTATAATTGTATACATTTTAATATAATGAATAGATCATATTATATTTTACTAAAAATCAAATCTACAGAGAATAAATTAGTTTAAATGTTCACTTTGCTTGATTCTAAGAACTTCCTATACATTGTGGATCTTTGCACCTTATCTGCACTAAGTCTTCCATTTTCTCTATGCCACTGATTTGAAATTTGATATGCATCTCAAAATCCCAAGCATTTTTAGCAGATTTATATTTATTAGGATCTCAAGTTATTGATTTAGGATTGATAGTATAGGAATATATATAAATAAATAAATAGTCAGTTGTTACCCCTTTCCTGCTCTGTCCTCCCACAGTTTTTCATCCCATTCCTCCTCTCCCCTGTCTCCAAAAGGATGCCCCTACCCTGAACCCCCCAGTACAATACTCCCCACTCCTGGGGCCTCAGGTCTCTTGAGAGTTAGGCATATCTTCTCCCACTGAAGCCAGACCCCGAAGTCCTTTACTGTATATGTGTCAAGGGCCTTAGACCAGTTCCTGTATGCTGCCTGGTTGGTGGTTCAGTGTCTGAGAGATGTCAAGGGTCTGGGTTAGATGAGACTGCTGGTCTTCCTATGGGGTCACCCTTCTCCTTAGCTTCTTCCAACCTTTCCCTAAATCAACACAGGGGTCCTGGACTTCAGTCTAAAGGTTGGGTGTAAGTTTCTGCTTCTGTCTCAGTCAGTTGTTTGTTGGGCCTCTCAGGGGACAGTCATATTAGGCTCCTGTTTGAAAGCACATCATAACATCATTAATAGTGTCAGGTCTGGCTGAGAAGCACTTAAAGAAATGTCCAAATTCCTTAGTCATCAGGGAAATGCAAATCAAAATGACCCTGAGATTCCACCTTACAACAATCAGAATGGCTAATATCAAAAACTCAGGTGACAGCACATGTTGGTGAGGATGTGGATAAAGAGGAACACTCCTTCATTGCTGGTGGGATTGCAAACTGGTTCAACCACTCTGGAGGTTCCTCTGAAAATTGGAAATAGTTCTACCTGAAGACCTGGCTATACCCACTCTTGAGCATATACCCAAAAGATGCCCCACCATACAACAGGGGCACATGCTCCACAATTTTAATAGTGGACTTATCTGTGATATCCAGAAGCTGAAAACAACCCAAATGTCCCACAATGGAAGAATGGATACAGAAAATGTGATTTACTTACACAGTGGAACTATTCAGCTATTAAGAATGACATCATGAGTTTTGCAGGCAAAAGCATGGAACTAGAAAATATCATCCTAAGTGAAGTAACTCAGACCCAAAATGACATGCATGGTATGACCAAGTGATGATGCTTCAATTCCACTTGGGAGGGGGAAGAAACAAATCATGGGAAGCAAAGGTAGGGAGGGACCGCTTTTGGAGACAGGAAGGGAAGGAGAAAAGAGGAACAGGATCAGGTCTGGGGTGGGGCAGGAGAAAAGTCTTGAGGGCCAGAAGAAGGAATGGAAATATACAACCTCAGGGGATGGGAGGTTGTGGAACTCTCTAGAAAGTACCAGAGACCTGGGAGTTGAGAGACTCTCAGGACTCAAAGGGAGGAACACTAGAAGAAATGCCCAACAGTGGAGAGAGGGATCTCATAAGCTCTATCTCCAGTAGAAAGACAAGGAATCAAGTGGCGGATGAGGTTGCCATCCCACAGTCAAAAACTCTGACCCAGAATTGTTCTTGTTTAATTGAACTGCAGGGACAAAATTGGAGAACAGACTGAGGGAAAGGTGGTCCAGTGACCAGCCTGACTAGGAAATATACTTTAAATATATATGAATCTAGAATATAGAAGGGTCTGTATCTATGATACAGATGGGGTATGGAGGAAAGAAGCATGTGCCAGTGAATTACAAAAGACTTTATCACTTTAGGTATGTTCTGACATGACGCCCTGAGTCAATAATATCTATACATTTCATGAATGTTGCAGCTTATTAAAATATGTAACAATCTGATCACCAGCCTTAAGTGAACAACTAGAATTGTCAAAACCAAGAAATGCTCTTTAATTGACCTGTCATTTCTGTTTTCATAGAACTATACTGAAGTCAAGTTTTTCATCTAATCTTTCACTGTAGCCTGGACTGAGGAAAAGAATAACAATATTTATGTGCAGCAACGAGCAAGGAATATTGAATATTTAGATTTATGAGGAAATTTTACATGGTTTATCGAGAATTAAAATTATATTTCTGACTTGCAAAAAAATTGCTGAAATTTATTTTTATTAAGTTATTTTACTTATTTGCCTTCCTTTTTCCTGGTTCCCACTCCCTTTGTTTCTGAGAGAGTGTTCCTCTTCCCAGTCACCTATCCACCCCTGCCTCAGCCCCTGCAGCTTCTCCCTTCTCTGGGGCATCAAGTTTCTACAGGATTAGGCTCCTCCTCTCCCACTGAGCCCAGACAAGGCAGTCCTCTGCTGTATATGAGCCAGGGGGCAAGGACCAGCCTGCGTTTGCTCTTCTGTTGGTGACTTAGTCTCTGGGAGCTCTGAGGGGTCTAGATTAGTTGATACTGTTGTTCTTCCTATGGGGTTGACATCCCCTTGAAGTCCTTGAGTCCTTCCTCTAACTCTTCCATAGGGCACCCTAACCTCAGTCAAATTGTTCGCTTTAAGTATCTGCATCTGTCTCAGCCAGCACACATATGTATACAGTATATTTTATATTCTACAAAATCTGTTTTCAGTGAATTTTAAAAGAAATAGTATCATTAAGTAATAAAACGGTTTATTTCAGCAGAAGAACACTTAGAAGATTTTTTTTTCAATTTGTAATATGAAGAATAAAAATAAGAAGGCTTGTCATTAAATATCAAAGGAAGTTCTAAAATTAGTGTGTAGTGCACATAAACGAACTTCACCTAGATAGCACAGTAATGCTTTCTAAGGTCAGTATCATGAAGTCTGTTGAACGTGAGCTATATAAGAA
This sequence comes from Mastomys natalensis, assembly GCA_021653895.1. Taxonomy (NCBI): domain Eukaryota; kingdom Metazoa; phylum Chordata; class Mammalia; order Rodentia; family Muridae; genus Mastomys; species Mastomys natalensis. Next base: position 33,940 of record JAJTUV010003418.1, on the reverse strand, counting down.
TTCCTAATTTACATTAATGTCTAAAGATAATTAGGGGAGAATTCTGAAATTTCAGTACTATTTAAATTCAATAACTTAAGTAAGTCATGGTGTTTTTATTTCAAAAAATGATTTGAGAAATAGACACTGAATTGGCTGCACTGGTGAATACATGAATACCAAAATCAAAATTTTATTTGCAGGTGGACAGACATACAGAGGTTAACTCAGACACACTATCACTCACAAGTGAGGATAGTAATGTGGTGTACATTGCCTTTTAACATGACTGATTTCAAAATAAATTTGGTTAGAAAAATATGTAAAATTCTGACATTAAAACAGCAGTAGCTAAACTGAGAAAATACTTCAATTAAATGAATGCCAGCCCCTTCATTATATTCTGACTTAATTACTTTGAAAATGTGAATATTTGCTATAACTTTAAGTTATCATAATATATAGCATATGTTTCACAAAAATATTTAAACAACTCTGTAAATAAAATTTTCCAATAAATGATTGAGAAGCTCATTCATAAAAAATACTTAATGTGTAATACAAAAGCAATTATCTGATTAATTTAGCCAATCCTAATACAGGTTGATAAATTTTTTATTAGTATAAGTAACAAGTGAGTATGGAATTATTATTTGTGACACAGATAAAATACTGTGTCAGATACATGTATGTGTGCATGTGTCTTTATACCACCCATGAAGTTCCCTCTGCTCTGCAATGCCTACACAATTTAAACATGGGCCAACACTAGTAGACTCCATGTAAAAAAAGGCACAGGTGCAAAATCCATCCTTGGATTCATCCCCCCCAAATATAGTTGTGCAATTTCTCTTTTCCTGAAATCTCAACACATGGTTATACGAGAGCTTCTTTCAGGCAGGTAAGTCTAGAACTCAGCATTTCCTTTACTTAACCACCTTTGTAAGCTTGGCTAGAGAAATCCCACTTCCACTGGAGTCCGAGAAATTAGTTATGTTTTATAAATTATAAACTGATAGGCAACCTTTGGTATCAATTTTCCCTTTCTCTGATATGAAATTCCCTGAATCTTAATTGTAGACCTTACCATTTATAAAATAGTGACTTTTTCTTAGCCTTTTTTGAGTTCACATAGTACTGTATATGACCAAAGATACATAAAGAGGTATGATCTGAACAACTTTCCCACTGTAAAATTTATAAGATTGCTGATCCTCAGTCAACAATGTTTGTTTGTTTTGTTGGTTATTTTTTTGAGATGATAAAATATCATAGCACTTGAGCAACTCTGTGTCAAATATTTTAACGAAAATAGTTATTAACAAGGCAAGAAGCAAGGTGTTAGGAATAGTTCAAGGACCATCAGAAAGATCAAAGACTCTGTAGACAATTTAACAATGAAAATGTTAGAATAATTCATTCGATTAGATATGAAATAGCACGATGACTAACAGGGCCATGGCTGGAACAAATTAACAGACTGCTTCAGCAAGTCTGTGATTAACAGCAGTGAGGTTAAATAACTCTCTCCAATGTCTACATGGGCGTTTGCTCCTTATAACATCAGAAAGACTGTTTTCTACTTATTTTATCTGTAACCTGGTAATTCGTCTGTCACATTTCTGTTGTTCTCTTTGTTTCTGTTTGTTTTTTATTTTATTTTCTTTTGGAAGTTTTGATGCCATAACAGTATCAGAAAATGTATCTTTGGAATTTAATGAAATTGTTTTTATTCCAAAATTGGTATATTCCAAAAATTGGTATAAAAGTTGGGTTTAAAGGAGTCTCAGTTTTGAAATCCTTAGGTAAAGTTTCATCCTAATAAAATTTCCTAATCATACACCAAATATCTACCATTAAAAATAATATGAAAAAATAAATGAAATATACACACAGATTTATAATCACAAAATTTTTAAAGAACTCAGACTTACTTGAATTTGGGAAATTTGACATTTTTAAAATATTAATAATACTGACAATTGAATCAATGCTTGTGTGAGTGAAAAAGATTTTGTGCAAATTTGAGGGCATAAATTCAGAACCATGAATCAGTATATAACTGGATGAGATGGTGGGATTGTAGAAGGCAAGGGTAGATACCCAAAGTTGACTTTGAAACCCAAACACTGTAAAGAATACACCTCTCACACAAACATACATCTATATACAATACACTCAACTAACTGGCATTTCACCCATTTGTGTGCATATGTATGCACAGTTCATATATGTACATAAACACACAGAGGGAAAAATATGTTTGTACTAGTAATTTTGAATTTTGCCAAAGAACCATAAATCAGAGGGGAAATCAGGATTCAGCTTAGCTTGAAGGCAAAGAAGAAATGGAATGAATACAAGTTTGCAAGTGAGAACACCTGCTGCCCATTGCCAGTCATCTAGTTTGAAGAGATAATTTGGGGGCTCAAAAAAAGAAAACAGATAAAACAAAACAAAACAAAACAAACAAAAAACCACTGAGTGATTGATACCTCCAAATTAAAATTCTGCTTAAAGAAACCCCAAAATGTCAAGACTCAAATAATCACAAAGCTTGTGTTAGATTGTACTGTGGCTTTACGTTCTTATAAAAGTGAAATACACCATGTTTAAGCCACTGACTTTTGGATTATCATTCTTTTAAAATCTCCCAAAGCCTGCTTGAATAATAAAAACATTCTCTCAAATGAAGTATGTATTACGCTAGTTCTAAAGTTTCTAGTATATTTTTTTATATTCAAAAGTTTGAACTCCTAAAAATCAAAAACTTTGATGCCCTAGAGAAGAAATATAGCCTTTAATTTTGATGACTTCCTCGGGCAATGGATGCAGGTGATGCTTTGAAGAAAGGGCAGCGTGTTAGGAAGCTGCGTCTGCATGGAAGCACATCTAGAAATATCCCAAAACCTTATCGTGTTATAAAATAAGTCATGTCATATTACCGAATTCAATGCTGAAAGCCACAAACATGCTCATTCCATCCCTCTTCTAGAAGAATGTTGAATCGCAAATAGAACCTTTGCTCTTTATTTTCAAAGTATCTTCAACCTACTTCATGCCATCTTGATCTCCCACATGTTATTACGTTGCTCTCTCTTTCAAACTCTAGCTTGCTTCAAATGCATTGTTCATTGTTTTATGTATTATACATTTTCAACATCTGAAAATGTCACAAACTCCATGGCTTCTTCACATGGATACAAATACATACATTTCATTTTGTATGTGTGTGTGTGTGTCAGTGTATGTGCATGTGTGTCTGTGTGTCAGTGTATGCGTGTGTGTGTGTGTGTGTGTGTGTCTTTGCAAGAACCATGACTAGCAGTTTCTCTTCTTCCTTCACTGTATTCACTATTCTAAATAGACTAAACTGAAAGAAATCTTCCTGACTGCAACACCTCCTTCCACCTATGGGGTTTCCTCTTTCTTCCATCTGCATCCCAAAATTTGAAACTTTTAAAAGCTTCACTATAAGTTTGTTCTCTTGGTGAACACATCATCTCTCTACAGACCTCCACCCAAGAGTTTCTATGATATTAAACCTCACGGACATTTTCAACTCCCCTTCTTCCCTTCTTTCATGAAATCCTTACATTGCTTACATGACTACATGTATACTGTTAGACTGATATGGATTTCTGTTTTTATTCTGCCTCTTTACAGCTTGTTCCTGAATTACATAAGATGGGAATGGGATTTTCGTTGAAATTTTGGTATCATCGCTATACTAACTTTATTGTGATATATGTTTACAAGGTCTAAATCATGGCCTAGGTGCTAAATAATTGCCTAGGTCTCTCTTCTGAGATGTATAACTGCCTAGTCATGGACATTAGAAATTTTTTTTTAAAAAATAACTACAGTTTAGCCTGTTTAAGATTGAACGTATTATATTTTCTACCAAGACCAGTGACTTCTAAGCTCAAAATTTCTGATTTAGTTCTTTTCACCAGTGTCTATGTCCACATTCTAACCTATTCACTGTATCCTTTGTCTCAAACATTATAACTTTTCTCCATCTGGATTGGTACATCTTTAAGGTATAAGCTATCTCCACACAAATAAGGTCAGCTGTTTCACAGTTTGCCTTTAGCCATGATAGCAGTCTCTAGAATCTGTGTTCTGCAATAAAGTTAAAGTTTTTTAAAATATAGTTTCTTCTTTAAGAATTTGGGTGACTTTATATGTATGATAAAGATGAAATATTAATATGTGGCTTAGGCTACATATTAAGTCTTATTTTTTGTTTTGGTCAGTTTCTGTTAACTTCTTCTATTTCAACTAGATTTTCTCATACAGCCGAGTTACACTCTAGTGCAATCCATTTCTCTATATTTCTTTCAATGCCTCCTTTTGCCTAATATACTGCTGCCCATTATCCATGATATGTAAACATTATCAGGCTTCAATGGTCAACTTTCATATCTCCAAGTCTAGGTTAGGTATGTAAACTTTTATAGGGCAAGGCTTTTACATACTACTTTAGACAGATAGAAATGAAAACTTTACATCTGAGCACCAGTTGTTCCATGCAATTCTATTTAAAAAATACATTTAGCATCCACTATGTTAAGAAACTTAAAAGTTGTTGTCATGTATGTTTTACAGAAACTTTTCAATAAGTTTCTAGAAATGGCACAAGGATATCATTTCTAGCAAATAAAGTAAGTAAGAACATAAAAATAATAAGGTTTTCTACATTCCAAGGAAAATATAGAAAATAATGGGTGCACCAAAGAATAAAAGAAACAATGACCTTATTAGCTTTTGTATAGACTTATAGTGATCTGGGAAATTGGAGTGGGAAGAGTACAAATGTAATACTCTGCAAGCTATACTTAATGTTTAGCCATGGGTCTCTGCATCAGTTTCCATCTGTGTTGGATGAAGCCTCTCTGATGACAGTTATACCATGCTCCTATCTTCAAATATATCTTCAAATATAGCAGAATACCATTAATTCTGGTAGTGTCATGGGTGGGCTTCCTTTCATGGCATGGGTCTCAAGCTGGGCCAGTTATTGGTTGGCCCTTCCTTGAAATTCTGCTCCATCTTTTACCAGTGCACAACATATATGCAGGACAAATTTTGGGTCTAATGTTTTGTGACTGGGTTGGTATCCAATCCCTCCACATTGGAAGTCTTGCCTGGTTAAAGGAGATGTCAAGTTCAGACTCCATATCCTCATTGGCTAGGAGTCTCAGTTAGGATCATTCTCATAGATTCCTGGGAATTTCCATTGGCCTAGGTTTCTAGCTCATTCCACAGATGCTCCTCTTCACCCAATCCAGTTGTCTCTCACAGTACCCTCTTCCTCAGTCTTGCTCCCAATTTATCCCTTCAGTTTCCATTCCCACCTCCTCCCCCACCCCGACTCCTCCTTCCATCCACTCCAGATGTGTAATCTATTTCCCCTTTTCAGTGAGAATCAAGCTTCCTCCCTTTGGCTCTCCTTGTTATTTACCTTCTTTGGGTCTGCGGTTTGTATCATGATTATATTGTGCTTTATGACTAATATCTACTAATAAGTGAGAAAATGCCATGTTTAGATCTTTTTGGTTCTGGGTTACCTCAGTGAGGATGATCTTTTCTTGTTCTAATCATTTCCCTGAAAAGCTTCTGTAAGTCAAAGAACGTGATCAAAAGGACAAAAAGGCAGACTAGAGAATGGGAAAGGACTTTCACCAACTCCACATCTGATAGAGGGCCAATACCCAACATATATAAAGAATTCAAGAAACTAGACATCAACAAACCAAATTCCTTAGTCATCAGGGAAATGTAAATCAAAATAACTCTGGGATTCCAGGCTACACCAGTCAGAATGGTTAAGATAAAAACTCAAGGGATAGCTCATGCTGAGGATATGGTGCAAGGGAACACTCCGGTATTGTGATGGGAGTGCTAAACTGTAAAATCACTTTGGAAAACAATTTGGTAGTTTCTCAAAGTTGTGAATAGATCTACATAAAGACCCAGCTATACCAATCCTGGGCACATACCCTAAAGAAACTCCATCATACCATAGTAAATCTTAATGTGCTTCTTGAGGTCTCTTATCCTTCAGGGTAGACAACAAGAGAACATAGCAGTGAAATGCAAAGGACCTACACCTGGGAAGTAGTTAGGCTGTTGGAAGAACTAAACAGCAAAGGTAAAAGTTAGGTGCTACTAGACATGCTGACGTAACACTCTTAGGGGAAATGTATCAAGGCTCACAGTGAGTAGTGGATTCTGCATAGAAGGACTGGAGTTATTAAAAGGCACAACCACTAATAGAAGTGATCCATAAAATACTGTGTGCTATGAGAACCAGCCTCATGCCTTATTAAAACATATTTAAAATTATTTTGTTTATAATTTGAGATTAGAATATAATTACATAATCCGTCTTTTACTTTTCTCCTCTTATTTAATCTTCCTTGCGTTCCTTCAAATTCATGGCCACTTTTGCATTAATTCCAGTTATATCCATGTACATGTTAAATTTTTAAGTATGACACTCAAGCAACCTATTCCAGAGGCTTTCAAGCACTTCATGTTATAATAGATATGAGATATATAATCTTAATTACATAGTATTATGAAAACAAAATTTCAAGAATAAAATAATAGATAGCTAGTTGAAATATCAACCAACTAAACTTATCAGCCTTTTAAGAGTTTGAAGAATCAAATGAAAGCCAACATCCGACCATCATTTCTTAAGACTTTTAACTTTTGAAAAGTCACCTGAACAAAATAAGTTCAACTAAGAAGTGTAATTTTGATTTTTTTTTTTTGTAACCACTAATTGTCCAACTTGCCCAATGGGTTTTAAATCCTTTAACCTGTGGTAGATTTCCAGTTCCAATTTATAACGTGTTTTTAGTATTCTTTCTTGGGAAGGTCTGTTTTCCTCTCAGCATTTTTTAGTTGCCTGTAGTTATTTGGTTAGGGTTGAGACCTTACCTGCTTTCCTCCTTCCACGTCTATTGGTGTTATCCTTCTTCGTTTTCTTTGTCTTTATAATGCTATGGAGTAAGGAAACTACATTTTCCTTAAAAGTAACAGAGTCTAGGGGATTTTATTTGCTCACGTTAACAGAATTTACTAGGGAAATGTCCTCATTTCAGTATGTGAAGAACTATTGAGTTTTTTACTTTAGATAATTACTTCTTCAAATATATTTTGTGCACTAATTTCCTTTGGGAGTGAACTTGCCCACTTGTCACTCAGCCTATTACAGAAGAGTCATTTGCTTTGTGCTTCCTTACATCGATTCCAATTGTTAATTCAGATATGAAATGAAGATAGTTTTTCTCTTAAAATGCCAGTTTATTGAATTTTTTCTTCTTACTGGATCTTTTCCTCCTTTAGTAGACTTGATCACATCTTTTCAAATATTTAATATTCTCAGAGTTACTATATTAACTTGCTGAATTCTGGAGTTCAATATTTATTTTTTATTTATTCCTTGAAACTTTTATACATGTATACAATTTATTTTTTCATCTGTAAATAATTTTATTGATAAAGAGTCATAAACACTCAGTTTCATATTGGAACTGTTTTGCACAATAATAACAGGGGTAAGTAGAGTTGACTGTCTATTTTCTTTGTAATTTTTTAGATTAAAAACTAGATTCCCTTCTGATATAATGTATCCTGACTAAACTTTCCTCTCCCCTTATGCCTTCAAGTTTCTTACCACTTTCTCTCCCTTCTGGATCTACTACCTCACTGTCGCTCATTAGAAAAGCATAGCCTTCTAAGAGATAACAATGAAACATGAAAAAATGAAATATCATAAGATAAAACAAAACTTACCATATCCAAGCTGGACAAAGCAATCCTAGAAAAGGAGCCCAAGGAGCAGACAGAGGTCAGAGACCCACTTGGTCACACCCACCGGAGTCTCATAGAAGTTAAGCTGAAATCTGTAACATACATAAGGAGGACATGGTACAGACCTGAGCAGGCCCTGTGCTGGTTTTGTCTCTGTGAGTTCACATATGTTCTGCACAATTGATTCATAGGACCTTGCTTGCCTGGTGTCTTCTTAAGTTAAAATTTATTGATAACTGATTTGCTATTTCCTAAGAAACAACACATGTGATATGCTTTGTCTTTGCCAAGGTCAGTTATTTACTTTCATTATGCTTTATGTTTTAATATATATGAAGAAAAAATACACACACACACACACACACACACACACACACACACACACACACAGCAAATCCAACTCTCCAAATGAAGCATTTATCTGACAAAAAGTAAACTGAGTTTAGAGTTGATAAAGGGAACGGTTAAAAGCATGTTATGACCAAGGGCCACAGCCTAGGCTTTCTTTTTCTCTTCATCTCCATCCTCCACATTTGCTGTGGGTAAAACTGCATACAAATCACACATAAAACTCATCAGTTTATCAACAGTTTACCCAGAGCCATATTTTTCCTATGTCTTCTGGTTTTCAATAGGATTATATAGTAATACTACAATCATATCAACTACTAGTGAGTACAGTGTTCTAAGATGCTCTTTCTTTTAACTTCAAAAGGAAGGAATGAATGACACTTCGAGCTATATTTTAATAGCTTAGCATAAGATGATATTTATTTATTTATTTATTTAATTCTTTTTTTACATTCTTTTATTTTAACTTGTTCTTTAATCTTTTTTTATAGTCCAGACCTTATCCCCTTCCTGGTCCACTCTCTGACAGTTCCACATCCCACATTTCCTCCCCTCCCTCTCTCTAAGAGGATGCCATCACCCCTTGCCCCACCCCACCAGACCTACCCACTCCCTGGAGCCCAAGTCTCTCTCAAGAGTTCGGTTCATATTCTCTGACTGTGTCCACACCCAGCAGTCCTATGCTATATATGTGTGGCTTCATATCAGCTGGTGTATGCTGCCTGGTTGGTGGCTCAGTGTCTGAGAGATCTTGGGGTTCGAGGTCAGTTGAGAAGGCTGGTCTTCCCATGGGGGTGCCCTCCTTCTCAGCATCTTCCAGCTTTTCCCCAATTCAACTACAGGAGTCCCTGGTGTCTCCTTATTGGTTGAGTGCTAGTATCTGCATCTGACTCTTTAAGCTGTTTGTTGGGCCTCTCAGAGGGCAACCTTGCTAGGCTCCTGTCTGCAAGCACACCATAGCATCAGTAATACTGTCAGGCCTTAGGGTCTCTCCCTGAGATGGATCTCAATTTGAGCCTGTCACTGCACTGCCTTTTCCTCAAGCTCTTCTCTATTTTTGTCCTTGCAGTTCTTTCAGACAGGAACAATTCTGGGCCAGAGTTTTTTACTGTAGTTTGGTAACCACTTAATGCCCTATGTTTCTGTTGGAGGTAGAATCTATAAGTTCCCTCTCACAATTATAGGGCATTTCATCTAAAGTCCTTCCCTTTGAGTCCTGAGAGTCTCTTACCTCCCAGGTCTCTGGACATTCTAGAGGGTCCCCTCACCTCCTACCTCCCAAAGTTGCCTGTTTTCATTCTTTCTGCAGGTCCTCAGGGTTTCAGTCCTGTTCCCTCCACCCAATACCTGATCATTTTCCCCTTTCCCTTCCTGTCCCCTTTCTCACCCAAGTTCCTCCCTTCCTCCACTTTGATATTTAATAATCTAAGATATAATGTAATTGACATCAACTTTTACTGTTACATTACTTTAAAAGTTCAATATAATGTTATTGCTAAGCAACATGTTACAATGAAAGAAATTAAACATATATTAAAATCTTGTATAAATATGAATAAACATAAAAACATATATGCTTTTAATTTTAAAAAATATCCTATGACCTAAAAATGATCATTTATACTCTCTTGAAAACTTTAATTTTATCTTATTGCTCCTATAACTGACACCTAGAAAATATGATACAGCTTTTTTTCCAAAATATAGATCACCTCTTAATTTTAACTAACTTTTGCAAAAGAGGACAATATTTTAAACATGTTCAATCATGTTTATTAATCAACACTGTATCTATATTTATGTTATACAGACCTCTGCACAATTTTAAATAATATTCATGAAGATACTAAGAATGTACTTTGTACATAGCCCATATCTTGCATGGAAAGATTATTATATTGGAAAAATAGCAAAAATTTTAACGTTATAGACTTTTTTGGAAAGAGACTGAAAGAAAACAAGAGTTTTATTACAGTTGATGTAGATGCAACTAGGATAAAGAAAGCTTGGACCAAGAATTTGCTATTGATTTGTGATGATTATTAAAATTTTGATGACACAAACTTACTATTTACATTAAGGACACTAATAAGTGACACAAGCAATCTAAACACAAATCACTATAGTTGAAACAAAAATATATTGAAACAAACTGAAAGTTAGGGAATATCAGATTTTTGTGTATCTTGTATAAATATTTGAAAACATAGGAATATTCATTACTATGAAAATCACAAATATTCAATCTTAAATTACACTTTTACCTAGGTAACTATAATGCTTACAGCAAAAGACAAAATGCTTATTTGACCAATTATGTAAATGGATGACTAATTATGTAAATATAGGAAGCTAAATTTTAAAAGTTCTGGAAATATTCTAGGATATTAAATGTAGGAGAGTGCTGGGAAGAAAGCCCAGGGTAGAATCACAGGGCTTTGGGAAGTCATGTGACCACTTTACATCTTAATTTCTTTTGTTGAAAAATAAATGGACTAAATTAGTGATAAATGTGTTTCTCTTTTAAAATCTAACTCATTTCTCCTTACGAAATAAAATCATTCAAATCAGAGATTTTTAAACCATGAAACATAGAGCTTTAATACCCAATGATGGTTGCTTTCTTTAATGTCTAATGTTAAAACAAATCATAATTGAAAGTAAATGGATGTGGAATACTGGCATACTTAGAGTAAGAGATGATAAAATGGGGTGGGGTGGATGTAAGTAGAAAAAATTAGGGCATGGGAGAAGAGCAGCCAAAACTCAAGATGTATCAAACTCAGGATTCTATGAATTTATAAATAAAATACAACAGCAAGAAAAAGTTCTGATGAACATCTCCTACATGAGTGGACAAATGTTAGCAGTAAATATGAGTTATTTCTCTATGAGTTATTGCTAGGGTGCCTCCAGAGCTCTCAAAACAATATGGAGAATATAGACTATTGCCCTTGCTCATGGTTGTCCATTAAATGTTGATGATATGAGCAATTGCCAAAGATGCCATACATTCTGCATATAGGACACAGAAATTCTATTTGTGTTGACTTGGAAGCTTCCTACGTACTTGAGACATTTTATAGGAACATAAGATACTATGCAGGATTCTGGTGATGAAAATTCACTAGCAGTTTTACCTAACTGTGGATTGTGCATACCACAAGGTCCTGCAGGCAAAATGTATTCATTTATTTAACAAAGGAATGGTTGTTTGGGGAGTTAATGTCCATATTCTGATGAGATGTGAGGCCTGCTACACATAACATAATACATATGTGGTACTGTAAACCTAATCAAAAGCTCATGACTGTTGATTCATGTCTTATAGAGGAAATTTAGTAGTGATGTTTTGATAAATGCCCTCTAATATGTATGATTATATTCATAGATTTGCACTACTCTCTTCATTTATTAAAGATTATTTTTGCAGAGGGTGGAGGTTAAAGCACACATAATTGAATTGGCCCAAGTTCTGGGAATAAGTAAGTTTTAAGTCCATAGCTCTAACAGAACATCAATAACAATCCTCTAAGTTCCATAGAACGTTGTTTAAGAGGGAACAGAAAGATTGTACGAATACGTGGATAGGAAGAGAGCTATGAAAATCTACCTTCTCAATGTGACATGACCATTGCAATTATGAACACACAACAGCTATCACTATCTGCACAAGACATGTACACACACATGCACACATATACATATATACAAACATATTCATACATACATATACTAACATACACGTATATTAACATATATACATATATACATACACACATACATATACACAGACACACTACCAAATACACATACATAAACACACAGACATACACATAAATACATATATTCATATACATACACACATATGCTAACATACACACATACTAGCACACACATATATCCACACACATACAGATACATAACACATGAGTGGTTGAAATTAATAGGAGGGCTACTTGGAAAAAGGAATGTGCAAAGAACATGAGAGGGTGATATGGGTGATTAAGATCATGATCCATTGTATGTATATATGTAAGTATGTATGTATGTATGTATGTATGTATAATACTGAGAAAATATTAAAGCTCATACTATTATAACGTCTGGTGCTACTTAAAACATATTATCTTTTCTAAGTATCTTAAAACAATATGTTAAGGAAGAAAACTGCAATGTAAAGATAAATGTCAGCTTCATAGTTAATACTGTTTCCTATTCTAAGAACAAACAAAGCAAATTTTAGTGAATGCTATCTAGAGCCAACAAAAAACAAAAACAAAAACAAAATACAAATAAAACCCCTTAATCTCCAAGTTCATAATTAAAAAACTTTAAGTAATTTTCTATTGGTGAGCAATTTTAAAGATGAATAGCTTTTTGAAAAGTAAAGTCCTTTATTTTGTACATGAGTCCATTCACCATCCTCTGAATGTATTTTAAACAGAAAAAGTGACCACACATTGCTGTATATCCTTCCTGCTGAAGCTTTTTATTCTTCTACATTATATTTTAATATAAGTGATAATAAAGACCATTGGAATTATTTTAAAACTTGAAATTGCTGTTAGGTTGTGTCATTCTTCAACTTGATGTTTTTCATTTATTTCATTGCAATATATATCATGGTAACACATACAACCTCTAATGACTATACAGTGCATTGCACTTCATTATGTAAATACACTACATTTCCTTGTAGAAACATAATGTACTGTTTCCATTCATTTGTCACCTATTGTTCCTATTACACTTGGGCTTGATTACCTTTATGAATAATTATTGTTTTGAACAAGTTAGAAAGCACTGCAGTATACACTTCTCTGGCTCTTCTAGGTATTACCAAATTGCTCAACAAAAATGCAGCACTAATGAGCAGACTTCCCATAGTTCTGACTTTCTACAACCTAACAGATATTTAATATTAACTTTTGCCATTAAAATACCAATGGACATGCAAATATACATTGTTTATAATTTAAATTTGCCTAATTAATAGGAAGCCTGGATTTTATTTTTAAATATTTCATAAGCTCTTCTAAATAATCCTTATGATAGAGTGTTGAAAAGTTTTACTTAAGCTAGCAATTTAACAAATAATATAGAACACGTATTTGTCAAATTATAATGAGGGTCTTTACTATTATTCTAGAAAAGATTTAGTATAATTTAGAAAAAATATCAAACCTATATTACATTATTGTGTATATAGAGATGTAGATGATGTATATATAGTAGGATTGACATAGATATAGATGATGCAGATGTAGGGGTGAATGTGGATGACTGGTATAGTTTGAATACAGAGTGACCTCTACAACTCTGTACAATTCAGTCCTCAGTCCACAGCTAAGTGCTATTAGTATAAGGCAGAACTCTTAAGAGTCTATTGGGAGGTCTTCAGATTATCAGCGATGCATTTTGAAGAGAATTGTGTTACCCTAACTCTTCCTTCTTCACCCTTGTCTTTCTGGTAGAAAAGCAAATGCCTTGTTTTCTCTCTACCACAAGGTTATACCTCACCACAGGCATGATATCACTGGGACCAAATGATAGTAGATAGAAATCCCCCAAAATATAAGGTAAAGCAAAATTTTTACTTTCAAAGTATTTTTTCCCTCTTAAGTGATTTTTAGTGACAGATATCTGAGCAAAATATAGTGTACTATTATTCAGTTCATTTTAAGCAAAACTTGTTCAAATTGACAATGACCTACTCACAAAATAGAACTAGAAATTCAATGTGAACTTGGCATTTCAAGTCTTGAAACCTGGGTCACTATTCTCAAATCGATATTGAACCTATTCATTATATGAAAGAGCAAAGATTATAACTCTCTTTTACAGCAAAAACAAATCACTATACACTAAATTCTCTAGTAAAATTTTATACCCACAGACATCAACAAACTATTTTTTAAAAAAATAGTCATAATTTGTATTGTTTTTCCAGAAAATGAAAGAGAAATAAAATATTTTAAATTATTTTTTAAAAATTAGCAATTGAAAGTGAAAATTTTGGAAAAAAAAACAAACACATACACACACATAACACACACACACACACATACTACCACAAACAAAACCCATGACTCACACCAGGGAAGCAGGTAAACTCTCTTCACTTTGCATGTCAAACATTCTACAACTTCACTGTGTATTATACTTTCATTTGATACATTTACCATAGATGTTTCAGACCAACATATGTGAAAAGAATGCTCAAAAGTTTCTAGATTAAAATAGACTCAAAATCCCTCAACCAGCTTCATGAGGAATTACACAGAGAAAGCACACATCCTAGCACACTGCAGTAGCTGAAATGTTCAGGGCTTTGTAGTTTTATCTTAGTTGATCACTCCACTTAGGACATCTTGAGAAATATGTGATGTTTTCTGAGGCTACAGCTAAAGAAAACCTAGTAGAACTAACTAGGAATTCTTGTCATTCTCTAAGCACATAGAATATATCTGCAGGTTACAAAATGTTGCACTATAAAGCTTTCTATATATTAAATATACCAATTATATTGTCTTGTTTAACTTGTCTTAGTTTGCTTTCTATTGCTATTATAAAGACCATGACCAAAAGCAACTTGAGAGGAAAGGGTTTATTTGGTTTACAGACCACAGTCTTCAAGGGCAGGAACGAGAGCAGATCAGAAACATGGAGGCAGGAGATAATATAGCAGGCATCAGGAGGACTGGTTACTGTCTTGCTTTTTATCCTTTACTCAATCCCTCCCTCCACTTCTGCTCTTCCCCAAATCCTCTCCTTCTTGTTTATTCAAAAAAGGGCAGGCCTTCCATGGATATCAAGCAAACATGGCATATCAGGTTGCAGTAATAATATGCACCTCTCCTCTTAGTAAGGCTAGATGAGGCAACCCAGTAGGAGGAAACTAGTCCCAAAAGCAGAGAAAAGGAGTCAGAGACAACCCAAACTTCCACTCCTACGACTCCCAAAAGAACATTAAGCTCTACAAAATATAACATATATACAGGGAGCCTAGGTCAGTCATGTGCAGGCTCCCTGATATTGGTTTCATCTCTGTGAGCCTCTATGAGCACAGGTTACTTGATACTGTGGGTTTCCTTGTGGTTTTCCTGACCCCTCTGGGTCCTTCATTCCTTCCTCCCCATCCTCCAAAGAATTCCTTAAGCTCTGCCTTATGCTTGGCTGTGGGTCTCTGCTTCTCTTTTCAGCTTGCTTTCTTATACAACCCTGGACTACCTACCAGGAGTGGTACTAAAACTGAGTTAGGTCACCAGCATCTGCTGTCTCCTGAGTTTAATCTTAGCCATTCTGTTTGGTATAAGGTGGAGTCTCGGGGTGTTATTGATTTGCATTTCCCTAATGATTAAGGATTTGAACATTTCGTTAGGTGCTTCTCAGCCATTTTAGATTCCTCAGCTAAGAATTCTTTGTCTAGCTCTGTACCCCATTTTTAAATTAAGTTTATTTGTGTCATCTAATGTCTTGAGTTCTTTGTGTATTTTGGATATTAGCCTTCTATCAGATGTAGGGTTGGTAAAGATCTTTTCCCAATGTGAGCAGCTCTTTCTCATAGGCTAGGGACCCAAGTGAAAAGGAAATTGCAAGGCACTACAACCATCTCTGCCTATTTCCTGTCTGCTGCAAGCCCGTGTGATAGGCCTCATTCCCAAGAATGGGTGGAACATAACCTAAAAATTAATGTAGCCAAAGAATATAGAGTACGGCTTCTGAGACAATAAACTTGAACTAAATATTTCTTTTGCATAATTTACTATGTGAGATGTTTTGTTGCAGCAATGAAAATTCTAACCCACTGGCTAGATATTGAAAGAATCACTTCATCTCATGTATCTTTCAACACCAAATTGTAGCATACAAAATTAATACTAAAACCATACCATGAAGTTTGACTTTCATATTTGAGGAAAAATATTTTTATAGACTGTTTGGTAATCAGTTTTTACAGGCATCAGTATTATGAGTTGAACTGAACAAAGATCATTAAGCCTGTGACTCCACCTGGACAAACAGATCAGAATTCCAAACATATATAGATAGATAATTTTCTTCATATGTTTAGGAATTCATATGCTAAAATAGGGAAAATAAGTTTTCAAATACACAAGACCCAGTGATAAGCCTTGCTGGGCAAATGGAGCACGCTCTTGCAAGAGGGCAGACAGCATTCTGAAGGAAAAGAGTATAAAGTTGAAAATGCCATGTATAAAGTGCTATACTCTGTGCCAGAACTGAAGCATCTTGGTTAGAGATGTCAGCAATCACATCTGCATGTAAATGTGAGCCAAACTTTTGAAGTACTTGTTTGTGACTGGGTTCACCTTGAAAATCCTTACCATGCTCCCCTGATCAGAAGATGGATAAATATTTACTGCTTTGCAAGTAGAACATGCAACTAAATTCATGCAGAAGTGGGGAAACCTGTGATCACACTTTCTGGTAACTGACTCAGGTATATAGCAGAGCCCATCTGCCATACCAGATGCCCAGTTGTTGATTGAACAACAAAAGTATGGGAGGTAAAAACAACTCTTCCCAAAAAGGCCACCAGGAAAGAGGCCAAGGCAATTGTGCCAGGACAATTGTGAACCTCTGTCAATAGCTTCACATTCTCTTTGAGATTCCTAAATTAATAAGAAAGCTTCCCAAATTTGTTTCTGGGAGATGATTGAATGCATTTGTGGTTTAAAATGTAAACAACCCACGAGCGTTTCGGATGGAAGTTAATTCTAAGATATGTGTTTCGCAAACTTCTCTGTTTGCTCTGCCTTTCTTTAAACATAGCAGAACACTGATAGTTTATGTAAACACCATTGTATTCTGAATCAATTTTATGTTTAATGAATTACGTGTGAATAATTAATGCATGTCTAAGATACAAATGTCTTTGCATTTATTATAGAGTTAGGAGGAACTTCAAGATCACTGTTCAATTAATTAACTGTATTTTAGATTTCTATTTCATTCTTTACTTCTTGCAAGAGTTTTGAAACACAATCATGTAGTCCTCACTTTAAATTTATGCTTCATTTTTCCTGTCATCACAGAATTGATGTCATTGGGCCATTGTATAAGCAGAGTTTAATATGTTGCTTTTATTGATAAGACATTAGCTAATAATCATAAAATATCTTTTTATATGTACCAACTTTCTTCCTTGTACTACATTTTGCTTTTATTAGATTCTCTTTGTATGCTTCTGTCTTTCTGTGCCTTTGTCTTCTCATACACAAATCCATATACCCAAAGGTCATAGATACATGGTTCTTTCAGTCCTGATACCATATAATGAACACAATTCTAGTGCTTTTCATTACTGAATATCATTAATGAATAATGCTAGTGTCATAAGTCTCCTAGTACTATGTCACCTAGAGACTGTGAGTCTCATCAAGTCCTCATGGTAACACCAGAGGGAAACACACTACTCTTCTTTCACACATAAGAAGTAGGAAAACTAGAGTGGTTCATGCTGGGCCCCAATCCACACAGCATCAAATCTGCCTGACTCCAAAGCATGGGCTTTCTTGTCTAGGAAATACTGGACAAAACAGGACAGAAGGAAAGAAATGTAATATTGTGAAAGGTCCCCGGATATGGGAGACCCCCACTCAAGCCACAGGAGATTACGACTACCCAGAATCACACAAAAGATCAAACTTGCTGCAAACTATAAAAGGCTTTATTTCAGGATATCTGCTGGCTTGAGGCCGAGACTCACAAGAGGAGCGTCTACCCCCAGGCTCGGGAGCAAGGGGTATTTAAAGGAGAAAACCACAAACCAGGGGAGTGAAGGGGGAAACCAAGAGGGAACAGTGGAAAATCTCAACCCACATCATAAAAATAGTAGAAAATTCTTAACTCATTATTTAGCTGGTCATAAACCAGGGTGGGGAGTGGGAAACATCCTGTACACATTTTATTCAGGAATGTGACCTTAACCTTGACCATTTTCTTGTGGTCAGCTACTTCCTGGAGTGACTTAGCCAACCTGTATTATTAGTTCTGCTATTCTTTGTCAGAACGAACTAGCTGACCTGCCCCCTGGCTACTTCTTTCTTTGGGTGGCCAGCTAGTTCCTGGAACTTAGGTCTGTGAACTTGCTAACCTTAATTCAGATGGGGGGGGGGTCTCAAACTTCTCTATGAATTTTTACATCTTTTCAATTGTTTCCTTATACTCTGCTCAAAGAGACAAGGAACTCTACTGTGATGTCAGTCTGATCCTAGTTAGTGGCACATTAGAAATGACCAATGATGAAAGAGGTACTGAAGACCAGTCAGTACAGTGTGGGCTTTGGGAGAAGATGCGATGTTTGAGAATATGAATCAGAGCAAAGATATCACATATGGACACAAAATAGAAAAGATACAGGACATGTTTAAAAGAAAATAAGATGCTGGGGCACAGTGTTTATTTTTAGTATTTTTTTTTTTTATCTCTGTCAAACAATGTAAAGACTGACCTCAGGGAATGATAATAGATTACCCTAAATTTTCATGGATGAAAATAAAGCAATTCCTTAAACCAAATATATCCTTAAACAATATATACTTTTAAAATAGAAATAAACCTTATCAAATGTATTCATGTACTCTACTTTTTCTAACATTCTTCATTTATCCAGCTAAACTTTATTTGTGATTTTTTACAGTAACGTTTTTTGATAATAGAACTACCTCTTAATCATAAACTTTCATTTCAGAACATGGTTGACAGATGAAAGAAACCATGTCAGATCGATGTAGATTACCACTTAACCATAAGAGTAAGTTTATGTGAGCTATTTTTTATCTTTAAAATACTGATTATTGTTAATAGCCTCACCGAGAATTCATACTGATGAGATGCGTTATGATAAGAGATGTGTTTGTCTCTGATACTGTTCACTAGCATACATTGTAATATTGACTCACTGTATCCAATAAATGGGAATTACTGAGGTTTCTGTAAATTAGAGAACTGAGGTTTGGCTTTATATATATCAGTTAAACATAGATTAAATTCTAAACCACACCTTTGGATTGGATAACTGTCAACAGAAATACACATGAGTCTTAACATTGTTCAGATGTGCAAGCTCTGTGGAATCTGGTCTCCTAGGAGACAAGGCAGGCTTCTTGACAGTAAGGTAAGTAAGTACAGGGTAAGAAATTTTGTATGATGTATCCAATCCACTGAACACTTTTATTATAAAGCCCTACTCTCTCTCCAGCAGTGTCTTAACCTTTAAATGACAGATTTGATGAAGTGGCAAATTCAACTTCAGTTATAATTTTGGATCCCACTCAATTAAAATTTGTGATTGAATTTAATTAAGATCAGCTCTGTCTATAAGGGATTAGGGTTTGTTTTAGAGTTTTGTAGAATTTCCACAGCTATCTCACTCTAATATGCTCTGAGACTTTAGAGAACTGGATTTGATCGTTTTCCTTAGAAGTGATCCAGTGTACTCCTAGGGGCTATCCTGACTACATCAGCAGGGAAATGAAGCAGTCACTTGGCCCCTAGTGAACTGGCTTCACTACCATGAGACATAGGTAAGAATATAATTAATTATGACAGTACTACATGGTGGATAGTCATAGAATCTCATTTAGCTCAGAACTGTGTTCCTGACTAAAGACAAGACTCATTTCAAAGCCTCTGTCTTTTTCTCTTTTTTTTTCTTTAGATCATATTTAGTTTGAGAAAACTCTTATTTCTTTTCTAATGAAATAAATTAAACTTATGACTTGAACATTTTATGCATGCATGCAGTGTATTTACTTTGTTCATTTACTCAACCTCTCCTTTTATTCTGCAGCTCATCCAAGCCTCTTCTGACCCTATGTTCTCCTCAAACTCCATGTCCTTTTTAAAAAATAAATTTACAACCCACTAAGTTTCATCAGTGCTGCCCATATATGCCTGGATGTGTAAGGACATCACCGGAGAATGATTAACCTACTAGGGACCAAATACCTTAATTAAACTGATTCTTATTCAAATTTTTCATCTCTGGATATGAGATTGTGTACTTATCACCTACTCATGATGGAATCTTAACTGACTGGATAATATACATGACTTTGTAGGCTGCTGTTATGAGTTTATATGCTCAAGGCCCTGTCATGTCCAGAATTCACTGTGTTCACCCCATTTTTTCCCCTGAATTCTGCCTCTTATATCTTTATGATCCCTTTCCACATATTATCAGGAACTTGAGGAGTTTGGGACTGTTCTCTCCCGCTCTTTCTTCAACTCTTAACTCATGGAAGATATTGATAAATGCTACCTCATGAAACTGAAAAGTTTGGTAAGGTGAAGGACACCATAAATAAGACAAAATGGCCACTTATAGAATGTGGAAAGTGTTCACCAACTCCACATCTGATAGAGGGCTAATTTCCAAAATAAATAAGGAGCTCAAGAAACTAGACATCAACAAACTAAATAATCCAATAAAAATACGATAAAGATCTAAAGAGAATATTCTCCACAGAGGAATTGGAAATAACTGAGAAGTACTTAAAGAAATGTTAGACACTCTGATCTATCAGGGAAATACAAATAAGAAAGACTGTGAGATTCCATTTTACAATTGTCAGATGACTAAGATCAATAACACAAATGACAGCTCATGACATTATGGAGATTGAGCAAGGGGAACACTCTGTCATTGCTGGTGGAAGTAAAAATTTGTATAAGAACTTTGAAAATCAATATGGTAATGTCTCAGAAAACTGCAAATTAGTCTAACTCAAGATCTAGCTGCAATACTCTTGGGCATATAATCCAATTAAGTTCTATACTACCACAAGGACACTTGCTCAACTGTTTACTATTAAAAATATAACAACATGGAGTTTGCAGGCAAAAGGATGGAATCATAGACAAGTCATCCTGAGTGAGGGTTCAACACCACCTTTAATAAATCCAGAATAATAAGATATGTACTTAGCATGTAGATAACAAGAAACACATAGTATATACTCATAAGTGGGTATTAGCTGTAAAGTAAATGATATAACTCTATAATCCACAAGACCCAGAGATGGCAAATAATGAGGATTCAAGGGATGAAGCATGGATCTCCCCAAGAAGGAGAAGTAGAATAGGTATTGTAGGTTGACCAGGGATCAATGGGGACTGGTATGGAAAGATCATGTTGGGTATAATGGAAGGAGAGAAGTACTGGGTATGACAATTAGAATGGGGGGGCACATCTTGCAGGTGAGCTAAAAACCTAGTATAATGGAAACTTCCAGGAATCAACCAGAGTGACTGTAGCTAGTAAAGGGGATATGGAGCCTGAGCTGGCCATCTCCTATAATCAGGCAGGATTTCCAATGGAGGTATTAGGATACCAACCCAGTTACAAAATTGTGTGTGCTGCCTACCAGTGAGTAGTCCCATGCCAGTAGAGAGATCCCACTCCTGACACTGTCTGGAGTGGGACCAGAGGATGGATAGTCCAGCGACCTAGGATAGAACCAAACACGACTGGTAGCCAAACATCAATGAAATGATTCCCAATGAGATTGTGTTATACTTAGATTGGTGCCTAGCTCCATTTGTTGTCAGAGAGGTCTCACCAAGAAACTGGTGGAAACAGATGAAGATACCCACAGCCATACATTAGGCAGAGCTCAGAGAAATCTGTGGAAGGATTGTAAGAGTAAGAGATCAAAGACACCATAAGAAAACCTATAGTATCAACTAACCTAGGCTCATAGAGAGTTTGAACCAACTATTAGGGAGCCAGCATGGGTCTGACCTAGGCTCTCTGCACATATGTAAACAATATGTGTAGCTTGGACTCTTCTTTGAGGCTAACTCTTGCCTCTTATTCCAATCAATTTGCCCACACAGAAGTCATTCCAGATTAGATTTTAGAGAAAATGAAAAAGGGTAGGTCCTGGACTCCTAACAGTGGGAGTGGGGAGTGTCTGTGCCTCTTCTTTATGCTTTTGGGACCCCTTTCCTTCTTCTGGGTTATCTCGTCTAGCCTTAATAAAAGTGCAAGTGCCTATTATTACTGCAACTTGATATGCCATGTTTGGGTGATGTCCATGATAGTTCTGCCCTTTTCTGAAGATAGATGGAGGAAGAGTGGATGGGGAGGGAGAGAGGAGAGTTTCGAGAGATAGTAACTGGGAGGAAAGGAGGGAAGGAGAACTACAGTTGGAATGTAATGTGCCAGAAGAAGAAATTAAAAATATTTTAAAAAATAGGTGACTCAAAGCCTCTCTACTTGTCTCTACCCACTTCTCCTTAGCACTGGTTCCTTTTCAAGTGAATTAAAGTTACAGGGTCTTTATTCTGATTCACCTTGCTTTTGCTATGCTCCTATTTTCCTTGGACCAGGAGTCCTGTGATATTATTGGTCTTATTCCATTTTGCTTTACTTCTCAAAACCTATATACATTTATTCCTTGTTTCCACATCATGTATTTGATATACATGGCAGATGTAATAAAGTGATGGTAGGTTTCCACAGTAACCTTCGCCCCAATTCAAGCCTTTCCTACTTTTGCACCCTTTGCTAACTCGGGACCAACATTGTTTTTTTTCTTTAACATACACTTGAGTGAAATCTAGTCAAGCAAATGAATTGGACTGAGAGGCAAGAGAACTCTCAGGCTAGGCTCAGAGAAGAGTACATGGGAGCCATAGAAGCTAAACTGTAATCAGGAGAGTGCTTTGTATTGATTGTTCCATGCTCTGTGTTCACAGAGAGTTTCTGAAACATCAAAGCCCTCCACTGAGAGATTGCGTTAGTTGCCATCATAATAGAGCCCAAGCATGAGAAATGAAGTACCCGAGTCTGAGCCAAGCTTGGATAGCTAATCAAAGCTAGAGAGAAAAGAATGAGGTTCAATGCATTCTTCTCATTATGTTTTGGAACTAGATTGACTTGAATAACTGTTAATTTAGATGTATTATAATTTCTTGTCTAGTAATACAGAAATGTTTCTACTTTATTTTATATATATATATATATATATATATATATATATATATATATATACTCTCTTTTATATGGTCATGTACTAAATATGAAAGATTACATTTCATGTTTTCTATAATATTTTCAGTATGGAGTAACTGATGTCTTTGGGGACTCATCTAGGATGTTCCTCTCTGTTTTGTTTGTGGGTAGATAAATAACTTGCTGTGCATTTAGTGTGCATCTACATACTAATTACCATGATTGAAGAAATTTTTACTTTATTGCTCTAACTTTTGCTTCAATTCTGGAAAATTTCATTTCTCCTTTTTATTTGGCAAATAAAATCTATGAATTCCCAACAAGATAACTATGCAAGTTTATCAAAGGCTTATCTCTCTGTATCTTACATCAAATCTAACTGCCTAAAAGCCACACAAAGTCTTCCTTAAGAACTGGATTCAGGTGTGTATGGGAAACTGGGAAGGGGGAAAACATTTGAAATGTAAATAAATAAAATTAAAGAAAGAAAGAAAGAAAGAAAGAAAGAAAGAAAGAAAGAAAGAAAGAAAGAAGAAAGAAAGAAAGAAAAAAAGAAACAGGATTCAGCTGATAGACTCTTTGTCACACACTAGGAGTATGTTTGTCGTGGCTGCATTTCAGGTACCTTCAAGGCATGGAAAGTGTTGACAGAGATTTTCACACATCTGTTACAGTGCTTCATGCTTCTGGGTGGCAGTAAACAAATCTTTAGCTTTAACAACAGTACCCCGATTTAAAATACTCTACCTTGGTCTTCATCTAGCCATTATCTTAAATGAAATTTTTTTAAATTCTGAAGCCAGAATTTGTCAATTCTGTGGAATTTCCTCTCCATATGTTCAGTAAAATTACAAATACCAAGACTCAGATAAAAATATTTAATCCCTTTGATTCACTTACAGGAATTTTATATGATCAAGTGATCCTAGTCTTAAAAGCAAAACAAAAAATAGTATTACAAGTCAAGTATGATATAAACTGGCAGTGTCAGGTTACAAAGGATAACACTTTCTATAAATAAATAAATAAGAGTAAAACAACTAGACTCTCCTTCTGAAATCAAATAAACTTTTAGAAACAGTTCATTATTGGTATTTCACTTTTATCACTCCTGGAATTCACAATCTCTTTGTGTAGATTCGAGTTTCCATCTGGATTCATATTTCTTCTGCCTCAAGGGCTCCCTTTAATATTTCTTATATTGTATCTCCTGGCAATGAGTTTTCTGAGCTTTTGTCAGAAAGCCTTTATGGCACTTTCATTTTGTTAAGACATTTTCAATGCTTACAGACCTCTGAGCTGATGGTTTTTCTCTTGCTTTTTGTCCCCCATTCAGTACTTTCAATGAGTCATTCCATTGACTTCTGATTTGCTCAGTTCCTGAGAAGTCTGCTATAATGCGTGTCTTTATTATTCTGTGTGTAGTGTTTTTATCCTTGTCTGCTTGGTCCTGCAAAAACTGAGTTCTCCAGACTGGGGATCTCTAAAGAATGGAAAGTCATTTTCTCATAACTGAGGAGGACAGGAAGCCTGACACAAAGGCATCTGATATCTGGTGAACTTGCTGTGTCCACGCGAAATAGAAGGCATCAGAGCAAAAGGAGATGGGCCCAGTATCCCTGTATGACAGTAGAGAAGAGGCAAGTGTATACACATAGACAACTCATTTCTTTTCTTCTCTTTTTTATATTGTTAATTCCTCTGTGAGTATCAAAGCACCTTAGGGCTTTCCAGCAGGCTCTACCTTGTATCATTTCCACTTAGAATCAAGTTTTTAGTACATGGGCATTGGAAGAGAGTAACATGTATACCATTATATTAGATACTCTTCTCTGATATCGTCTGGCTGCATGTAATATTGCTATTTCTTCTAGAGTCAAACAGTACAAATCTCTCTGTCGTTGTCTTTGTCTCTGTCTTTCTCTTTGTGTGTGTCTTTCTCTATCTCTGTCTATCTCTGTATCTGTCTCTCTGTCTCTATCTCTCTTTGTCTCCCTCTCTCTTTCTCTCTCTGTGTATGTGCCCATCCTTCCTCCTTTCCCACTTTCCCATTTCCCTTCTTCCTTTGCGCATACTTCAGCTACTTGGAAGTTTATCTGTTTGCTAACCTCTTATATTTTTCTAAGATTCCAATTTAATGTATTCTAGACAGTTTAGAACTCTCTCACAGCTTTTGGGTCCTCTATTCTCTCTGTCTCTGTCTCTGTCTCTGTCTCTGTCTCTGTCTCTCTCTCTCTCTCTCTCTCTCTCTCTCTCTCTCTCTCTCTGTGTGTGTGTGTGTGTGTGTGTGTATATGTATGATGTGAATGTTACATATGTGAATTGTATGTGTACAGATGTACTTGCTCCTATGTACTAACATGAAAGTCACTGGAGGATGTCACACTTTCCATGTTATTCTGTTGAGACAAGGTCTCTCAGTGTAATCTAGAGTTTACTATTATTCTAGTAACTCTAAGTGGACATGAAGACCTATTATCCTCTTGCTTCTTCATACTGAGGTTGGAGGCAATCATGTTCAAGAATGTTTATATACAGACACAAACATATATATATATATATATATATATATATATATATATATATATATATATATGTATACACAAACACACACACACATACACACGCACACACACACACACACATATATGTATGTATACACACACAGATTTAGGGATCTGATCTCAAGTCCTCATATTGCACAATAAGAGCACTTACTCACTCTAATACTATGGTTTGATTTTTGTCTTGCTTCAATTTAGGTTAATTGACATTTTTTTAATTCTTCTTTCATACATTACTTCCTGAACTCAATTTCTTCTCTTTGCACTATTTCCAGTTCCCAACTCCCCTAAAACCTACCCTCTTACCCAGATCTATTCCTCCTCAGTATCCTTTCAAAACAGAGCAGGTCTCCCAGGGATATAAACCAAGCATAACATATCAAATTAGAATAACACTGGGCACAAACCCCTCATATTAGGTATATATGAGGCAACCCAGTAGGAGGAAAAGGATCCTGAAAACAGGCAAAATATGAAATATCCACACTCTCATATTTAGGAGTCCTATAAGAACACCATGCTACATATTAACTGGCATTATTTTATTATTATTATTAATTATTATTTAATCTTTTTTTTTATACTCCAGTCATTATCCCCTTCCCAGTCTGCCCTCTGACTGTTGCTCATCTCATACCTCTTCTCCTCATCCTCTAAGAGGATGTCCCTATCCCCTCACCCCACGCCAGTAGACCTCCTTACACCCTGGGCCTCAAGTCTCTCTAGGGTTAGGTGCTTCTTCTCTCACTGAGGCCAGACAAGACAGTCCTCTGCTGTATATGTGTCTGAGACCTCATATCAGCTGGTGTATGCTGCCTAGTTGGTGGCTCAGTGTCTGAGTGATCTCGGAGGTCCAGGTTAGTTGAGACTGCTGGTCTTCCTTTAAGGTTGCCCTCCTCCTCAGCTTTTTTCAGCTTTTCCCTAATTCAACCACAGGGGTCCTTGGCTTCTGTCCAACTGGCATTCTTAAAATAATTATTTTCTTGACTGTATCCAGTATACCTTTATACTATGAATTCCATATTTTGGCTGAAATGCCCTGTTACTTACATATCTGTTTATCATTTCTTTTAGCTCATTTAACCCTTGTTTAAATGTATAGGTAGTTCAAACATCCATACTATCTATTTTGTTGTTCTTGTCTTTTGCAAAGTTTCCCTTTACACTTCTTTACCTATCTCAGAATTTTTATTAATTTTTGGTCAGTCATGGTAGAATATTAATTTTTGAAAATTATCATAACCTTTTCTCTTTCTGGTTATTAATGGTGGATAGTTGAGTAATTTCTTTTAACTGGGGAGCTGTTTTTTTTAATTATTTTTATTGTGACAGTACTAGTTTATTATTGTCATATACTGTAAATATCGATGTCAAGGATCAAGGCAGTTATGCATTAATACTCCATTCCAGGACTTCAGTCCTTCTCATATTTATTTACCAAAGATAAAATCTCAAAACATTCCATTACTTTTTGAAAAGTATTAGAAGAACGTTGTTACTTCAAGGTCAGTAATGGCTGGACTGCAATGAAGAGGTGTGGCTGGTATTTTATTCTTTTTGGTTATGCTCATTACTTGACAGACCTTGTGGTTGACTTGGAAGGATGCTTCTAGCCCTTCCTTCCTAGTGCAGAATCATTTTTATAACTAGGACAGGCCTTATGTTAGGTAGAACATGATGTCCACTTCACCTGATTGCAGATTTTCCCCATAGGTTTTTTTTTTGTTTAATTTTATTCTGAATAACATTCTTTATATGCTGTAACATCTTCAAATTTCCTCCCAAATTGTCTATTGAAATGCTAGCCACAAAATAAAAATGCTAGGGTTGGGATCTCTTGGCTCCCCTTTATGAAGAAGAATTAAAAATATAGGTCCCAGAGAATTTTTGCTCTTTGCCTGTCAGAACAAATGACAACATCCTCTATCAACCAGAAATATGGCTCTCACAAGAAGCCAAATCTGATGGTGCTTTGCTATTAGGCTTTCCAGCCTCCAGAACTGTGAGGAATAAACAACAATTCATATGGTATATTGCTAAAACAACAACAATGACCTGAGACATAAATGAAGAGCTACAATACTTATGTCTGTCACTAAGAAGCCTCAGTATTTTCATTGTATATGTTAAAGATGAAGAGAGCATGGTGAAATTTACGTGTTTGCCACCTCAGTGAGCATCGTCTCTTTTATCTTTTTAATCACAGAGACTTTCTTCTGGTTCCCAGTTTTACATGTAATCTGTCTTGAGGATAAATAATAAAGAATCATAGAAAAGAACTTACAAGTGAATGTGAAATTTGATTTGGTCTGAGTATCCCAGTATTTCTCACCTAACATAAACATTATACTCTTTGTTTCTTTAGTTATCAATTCATTAATGTTTCCCCTTGAATTTGTTCTAATCCACTTGTATGGAATCTATCACCTCTTTAATCAATCAATCATGTTCTGCTTCAGCTATCTCTTGGAAAAGACTGCTTCACCTTGAATTTCAGACTAATTCATTGCATAGTGACCACATCTCTCTGAAGGGATCATGGGAAATCATGACTTTTGTACTTTATCACATTAAAGTTCATCCAACACTTGTTCTCTGCAGATTTCTATAACTCCGGAAGAGACTGAACTTTCCACAGATTAATCTCTAACAGTATTGACCTTGCCACTGATTAAGATCACTCAAGATAGCTGTAATCAAGTTATACAGTGGTGTCAAGGGGTATGCTAAACTCCGAGATGTAACTGAAGCAGAGTTTATATAATTAACCTTTCCTTTCATGATTTGCATATAGTTAAATATTCTACATCTTAAATCAAAGTGTTATAATAAAATCATGTTGTATATTAAAGAGTCCGTATTTTCCTCCAGCTAGTTAAATTTAATGTTAATGTTACATAATATATGTATGACAATAGATACTCACCAATAAATTTCATGACAGTGATGAGTTTTCATATTCTTCTGAGACACAGAATTCCCACTTTTCTACTTGATTTCGATAGCCTGTGTGTGTGTGTGTGTGTGTGTGTGTGTGTGTGTGTGTGTGTGAGTTAGGTTCTAATCATTGGACTGTGATTAGAAGGAAAGAAGGAGACACTGTGCACATTAACTAAGCTCCTCTTAGGTCACAATAATCTTAGGAAATCTGTTTTATGACTGAGCAAAGTTCTTAGTGCTCTTCCAATGACATGGAAACATGTGGAGAACCAGACTAACCTGATCACCCAGAGCTTACAAGGACTAAACCACCAACCAAAGAGTATACATGGAGGAAACCATGGCTCCAGCTACATTTGTAGCAGAGGATGGCCTTATCTGGCATCAATGGAAGGGGAGGCCCTTGGTCCTGTGGAGGCTTGATGCTCCAGTATAAGGGGATGCTAGAGCAGTGAGGTAGTAGAGGCTGAGTGACAGGAGGAGCACTCTTATAGAGGCAAAGGAGACAGGAGATGGGATAGTGGTTTGAGGAGGGAAGACAGGGATGGGGAATACCATTTGAAATGTAAACAAAGTAATTAATAAATTAAAATAAGAATAAAATCATAGATAAGAGATATTAGTGAATCATTTTGTGCTACTTAATATGTGTATATTATTCTTAAGTATTTTGGAAAACCTAAAAAGAAGTACTATTAATTAAAGATGTAGTACTAATTGATCTGATAAACATATCTGTTAGTGGTTTTATTTGCTCTATGATAGCTTGACATTATTTCTTCCTAGTGGCTGATCACAAGATACCTTAGTCTAGTATTTATACAAAAATATATGAATATCCTCACATAAAATTTTGTTTTTCAAAGAAATTCCTCTCGGTCTTAATTTTCCATATCATTATAGAAATTTCATTTTCAATTACTTTCCAAATATTTCAGCATCTCCAGGATGTCTGACTGAGGCTGTTTTAGATATTATATAGCATACTACTCATGTCTCACACAAAATGAATCAGACTATATCACCCAAGTTCTTGTAGAGGGTTAGCCTATTTTATATGTTAGGGTTTCCATTTACAGAAATACTTGGAGTATGGTGTTATAGCTTTGTAGAAAACCTTTTTATTTCTGTGATACAAACTACTGATAATTTCTCAGAATTGAAATGAAGATCAGGCAACAGTTTGAGCTTGATGAGGGCTCTATGATAAATATTTCATTACTTGGTATACTTACTAGGTAACACAGATGTGGATGCCAAGAAGTGTATGCTGACAGGAGCCTGATGTAGCTGTCTCCTTAGAGAGGTCTGCCAGAGCCTGAAATATACAGAGGTGGATGCTCACAGCTAACCATTGAACTGATCATGGGGTTCCCAATGGAGGGGTGAGAGAGAAGCCTGAAGGAGCTGAAAGGGTTTGCAGCCCCATGAGGAGAGCAAACATACCAACCCACCAGAGCTCCCAGGGTCTAAACCACCAACCTGAGAGCACATAGGGAGGGACCTATGGCTCCAGCTGTATTCCCTCCAGGGAAGGATGACAGTGTCAGGCATAGATGGGTGAGGAAGTCCTTGGTCCAGTGAAGGCTGGATGTCCCAGTGTGGGGGAAATCATGGGTGAGGAGGTGGGAGTAGGAGGGTGGGTGGGGGCATATCCTCATAGAAGGAAGAGGAGGGGGAATGGGATAGAGGGTTCCTGGGTAGGGGGGAAAGAGGATTACATCAGAAATGTAAATGAAATATCCAATAAAAAAAGAAGGAAAGAATTTGAAAGACAATATTACATAGTAAAATGGGACTAGGCTAGAAATCAAGATATATTTAAGTTTCCACTGTATATATTGCCGTACATTAAAAAGACTCTTTTTCTCCTTGCACGTATTTCATAATAGATGAGTTTACACAATGGTCCTCAGGCAAAAAGTTAGTATGACTTGTATTACACAGGTGCAATATTTCAATTGACACTTTATCTCAGAATAGTGGCCTAATAATTTAATTGTTTATACATTAGAAAATACCTTTTCTAAAAAAAAGTATACATTAGGATTTCTTCCAAATATAACTCTTTATAGATATTTTTTATAGTAACTCAATCCAATGGCACATATATTTACTAATGTGTATCTACAAACTGGTAGGCAAGATTTCTGTCATACTCCTCTATGGTAAATCACCCTATTTCGAGCATAAATTACAAGTAGATAAATACTTTACTTATTATCTTCAATTTTCCATACAGAGAACTTACTCTGAAAATATCATGTTTAGCATTATATAAATTTCAATATTTACTTTTATTTTAAAGAGTGAGTGTGTGTTTTTGTGTCTATGTCTCTGTCTGTGTCTGTGTATAGGGAGGGTGTAACCATGGGAGTGGTGGAACTGAAAACTGATGTTTATCAGTAGAGGATGGTGAATATTCTCCATTTATAGAGAATTGTAATTTGCTCACCAAGATGCTAGTCATCCAACTTGGGTCTCTCTACAAGAGTATTATGTGCTTTTAAACGGTGAGCCATGTCTCCAGCCCCTTATTTATAATTGTTTATCTAACCTTTTAAATGTTATTGGTGCAATCATAAAAGAGTGAGGGTCTACTTCATTCCTTTCTTCCTCTGTCTCCCATCTGTTTTTAATCAACTTTCTAAATTATCAGCATCAAAGACAAATTGTAGGTTCTTCCTGGTATCTCTTTGCCTGTTATTCAATAAATACACATCAGGTAGCTGAATTTAAAGAAATCCAGTTCTCCCATGAAGACATATGGCTTTTAGGGTGGCAACAGGTCTGTTTAGGTGTACTCAGCCTTTTACTCTTAACGTATTTGCATAAATGTACAAGATTCAAAAAGATACTTATACTGACATGTCTGGATGTTTTTATTTATTTTTAACTTTAATATGTTAGCATTTTTTCCATTCATAATATTATGGCAAACTTTTTATGTATATATTTGCATAATATTAATTTTCTAGTGCTGTGATATATTGTCATGATATTGCTAGTCAACCTCAGGCAAGAACTACTATATATATAAAATAAGATTTGCTTATTAGAGAGTGTGTAGGTTTACCAAATTTACCAAATTAGTTGTAATGCCCAAATATTAAGGTTTACATATATTGGTTTAATAACACCCTTTATTAAATACATAAATTCTGATATTGAGGATAATTTTATAGTTTTTATTGGAAAATTTCATAATAATGCGAGAAATATATTTGTGAGTGAGAATGATGTTGACTCCCCATAAGACTTGGTCAGAGAGAAGAGCTCTGTCTCTCAATGGAGTAACAGCCTTGCTTCTAAGAAATTAGCAAGTATGGGCACTGTCCTGAATTCAGTTTGTTTTGTATAAAATTATGTCATCTAGTCAGAAATGTTAATTACATTAATTAGGTGATTTTAATTCAATGAGCACTTTAAACTACTTGCTGAGCAAGCTTTGATATATTTATTTTAAAAATTTGGCTTAATTCCTGTTTTACAATAATACAGCATTACTTAAAACCACAGAAAGGCATATGTAAAAATGTCTATGTTATTTAGATTTTTTTTAGCTTATTTAGATGTTATTAGACTTTGAGGGGTCAGTAAGAATTCATACATGTCCATGCTTCTCTTAGAGCAATAACCAGTCTCTTGAGCTTTTCTTCTATTCAGTATAATAATGATTTATATTTTTAACCTGAAATATCATATCTTTAAAGAATGTAGGAAAACACAAACACACTTATAATTAGAAACCATATATACTTTATGAAAACAATGACATAATATGAAATGGATTTCAATGTAGCTTTAATTTTCACTTTCCTTATGGTTAAAGATGTTAATATGTTTGTTTATTAAATCCTTAGCCATTTTTATTTCTCTTTTTTGAGAATTCGCTAATTCCATGCTCCATTTTTTCTAAACTGTTTTACTTCTTGAAGTTTAGATTATGGGTTTTAGTTTGTTTGATTTTGTTTGAATTCTTTGTATTTGTATTTCCTGGACATTAGTCATCACTGGTAAAGGTTTTCCATTCTACAGACTGTCTTTTGGTCAAACGATGATATATTTAGTAGTACAGACATCTTTTTTAATTTTGTAAGATCTAATTTTCAACAATTTGTCTTATTTCCTGTGCTCCTAGAGTCCTTTCTCCTCTAACAAATACAGATTATCAGGTTGTATGCTGGGTCTGAGTAGCAAATATCAAGAAAACAAGTGGCAATATTCTGATATGAATGCAAGGGAAAAAACTTGTTTATTCCCTGGTGTGTTGTGGAGATGTAATACTATGAATATCTCTATTGCACTGAAGAAAACTAGAACTTTTACTAGAGCTCAGAAGCAAAATTATCAAAAGTCACTAGTGACTTCTCTCCCTCTGTATACTCTGTTTGTTTGTTTAACCTGCTTTTTGTTTGTTTGGTTGGTTGGTTGAGTGGTTGTATATTTTCTTCACATTTTGAATATGAACTTTTATTTTTTTAGCATACAAATATATTTTTGCATGTAAAAGTATTAAAGGAGTATTTTAGAAAGAAATTGAAACTTATTTAACTATTTTCTCTTATTTTAAATTTGTCTTTTCCAGTAGAATTGAGGTAGGCTTACATGAATGACTAGAAAAAATAAAATACCAGCATATGCACTCATATACATAGAAGTTTCTTTTTTTCTTTTGGAGAGGAGCAGGGATTACTAAGAACTATCAAGAATCCAAAATATTTTAAATTTTTTTATATTTTATTTTGATTATTTAAAATAACTTTTTATTCAAATAAATTTTGATCATGTTCTTCCTTTCCCCTAAGTCTTTCCCATTCCTCTCCCTCTTCCTACCCACCAACTTTAAGTTCTTTCTCAAAAACAAACACAAACTCAATACAAAGGAATCTTGACAAGCCAGAAAAACAGTATAAAATGACACCCCCAAAGAGACAAAACAAAACACTCCAAAACGTAATCAAATAAAAGTACATGAAAAATTGTGGAGTCCATTCTTTGTTGGTCAACTACTCCTGAATATGACCTGTGTCCTGGGGCAGTTAATATGTCTAATGTCATAACTGTTCAATTGTTTACCTTTATCCTAGTAGCTAGGCTTTCATTCATTAATTTATTGGTTGATTAATTAATTTAAAAAGTATAGCAAAATTAAAATGTAGTGCAATAAAACAAAACTATCACTTTGGAGTTGTTTTATGACAAGAATGTAACTTTACTTGCCTTAGATTTCTCATATAATCAACTTCTACCGCTTAAATTCATGCATAGCTATAATCTGAAAATA